>JAZBGY010001653.1:0-18494 GCA_037414755.1 Lydus trimaculatus
ATAAAGCCAAAAAAACGAATTTCGTTTGCCATAAGATGTCTATAGGCACTACTATTGGTATACAACCGGCTCTTTTTTTTAAAAAAATTGTTATATCTAGATCTATGTCGGACCAGAGAGTTTTTTTCGATTTTTTTCTTAATTACATTTATATTGTGATTAAAAGTCATTTAACCACGTCCAGGAAAAGTCGTTTTCTGGCTTTGCTATTTGGAGATTGATGATGAATTTGATACCAATAGAAAGATAATTTAATTGGCTATGTCGGACCAGAGCCCGATTTTCGATAAATATCATAGTTTTGCTATAAATTAGATATAAAAATTAGAATTAGGCAACCCAAAATACTCTTTTTTGGGGGTGCAAATGTACGATTTATGACGGGCCATCACTACTTATGTCAATGAAAAACCACAAGGAAAATTTATTGAAGTTCTAGAATAACAAACTAAAAGACCAGATGTGCTTGTTGAATCTTTACCTGATAACGGGACACAGAAACATGGCCAAATTTTATATAAAATCCCAATAAATGAGAAAGACAGCGATATTTCAAAAAAATACATATAACAATACGAATATTGAAACTGATTAATGATTAATTATTGATACTAAATTAATTATCACTAATTGGTCTATTTTTGTCAGAAATGTAAACAATTTTTAGATGTACTTTTTTCCATACCACCTAAAGTAAAATCGCGTTTTTTTTTCAAGTGGGGATAGGCCTAATCCAATAACTACGTACTACAATCTACAATTAATAGAAAATGACTACATGCAAAAACCGAAAATTTACAGATCCTTTTTGAAAATCTTGCCGTTATTCTTATCAAGTCACCTTTATAAAGGATAATAGGATTATTATTTCGGCATTTTTTTGAAATTGTAGAACAACTTTGAAAATAACCCATTTTCTTGAAAATATTACCACACTTCCGAATACCCGTCTAATGTTGAAAAAATGAAATAACTTTTTATAAATGAAAACAAATAAATCATACCAAACTCAAAATCAAAAAACCACAAATTCATTATTTAACAATAGGTACTAGGTAAAATAGAAATTTCGAACATAAGTTCACCATCAGATACCCTATAGTTGCCGTCACGAAATAGTGAAAAATGACTTATAAGCCAAATTATTTTATGATAGGGATCGACAATAGAAATTGTCCACTGTAATTACTAACAATAGCAATGGGATAATTTACAACTCTTACCTCCAGATGTAAAGAAAGACCATTTTCATGAAGCAGGTAGTTGTACAAGACCGAAACGGAGGTCAAATGTTTGTTATCTCAAATAAATGTGTGTTAAAACACAGAAAACAAACCTCAAACAAACGAAATTGCTAATAAATAAATGGATTAAGCTTTTCCAAGTATTTATCAATAAACAAAAAATGATTAACACAAATGATGAGGATGCCGATTTGTTGTAAATTTATTTATCAGATTGTGATGATCAATTTTTTTACCTACCGATGAATGTTTATCAAATTTTTAAATAACTGAAGGTTTCCGTTTACTTATAAACAGTTTTTTTTTTTAATTTAGATTTGTTTTCTGTATCTGGAACGTTTATTCAAAATAAAAAAAAAATGGATGTCCTTTTACTTTTATGAAACTACCTGATCTAGGAAAATGGCCCTTCTTTACATCTGGTGGGAAGAGTTGTAAATTATCCCATTGCTATTGTTAGTAATTACAGTGGACAATTTCTATTGTCGATCCCTATCATAAAATAATTTGGCTTATAAGTCATTTTTCACTATTTCCTGACGGCAACTATAAAAGTTGTTATAAAAGATAAAAAGAACACAAAATAATATTAAAATACTTACAAATTCAAATAATGAAATTAGTCTTTCATAATATTTGAACTTATGTTCGAAATAGCTATTATACCTAGGATTGTTAAATAATTAATTTGTGGTTTTTTGAGTTTGTTATTATTTATTTGTTTTCATTTATTAATAAAAAGCCACATATGACAATATGGATTCATGGTTTTTTAATATAACATTTTTTTATTGGATATTTGTATGTTTTACCTACTAATGTACATATATGATACAGTCCCCCATTTTTTATAATGATAATCGTATTTTTTGATATCAAGCTTACTTTCATATTTGTTTTCCATAAAAAGATGGATCAAACTTTATGCATGCATGTAGTTAAAAAAAGTTAGGAATTGTTATTTGAGTTTTCCCTAGAATTTCTTCAATAAAAGTTCAAAAATGATTTTCTTTTATTTCGATGGGCGGCAATATTGAAATAAAAAGCAAAATCACGTTACTGATTTCACATCTTTAGAGGAATACGATTGAAAAATATGGACGAAAAATGTTTATTTCAAAATTCTGCATGAAATTTTCCAAAAACTTTTACTGCTTGTTGTTTATTGTACTCTAACAAGTCATAAATAAACATTATTGCCAAAAACATGTCCCTTGCAAACAAATCAACTTCATTGAGTGAGGTTAGATGGATGTTTTGGTTTGTTTGGAACGCAATACCATAGTAATAGTGTCATCGGACGTCATCACTTTTGCAGTCTATTGAATGCAAAACCTGCCTCAATAGGATCAATCAACAAATACATTCCAGCTAGCAGAATGACGTCCCTTGTGTCTTTGCACGTCATTTTGACGTGAAAATTTGGTGACAATCATCACCATTTCATCACTCGTCGCTTTTAGACCAATAAGTAACGTGAATAAAACGTCAGGGTTTTCACCTATTTACGGCGTCTCAATTTTTAGGTGAAAATGACGTTAATTTGGAACGAAAATTGATCATCTGAGTTTAGCTGTTGTAGAACAAATAAACGAGAAAACGATGCGCCAAATAAACGCGCAAACAATACAATAACCTACAAAACAGTACAATAGGCCCTTAATTATTGTATATATGTATGGTTTGGACAAATTAGTGGGTGATAGAATATAATAATTTTTACCATAAAAATGATATGATGGGTATTTCTTGAAACAGGTAAAGATGAATATTTCCAAGGGGTTGTTTTGATTTTTTTTTTGATTTATTATTTTACTACTAGCTATTTACAAATTACCATCCATTGTGAAAAAGAACGACTTAAGTTTACGATTTAAATTGGAAACGTTACAGTTTTGAATTCACTATACCTATATCTTTTTATTATATATCCCGTATAAAATATTTAAATGGGTTTCATAGGACGTCGCAGGGACGTTGTGGATACGTCAGGAATCGACGTCTTTTATTGACGACGAATTGACGAGATTTTATGACGTCGATTGGCTGTGACATATTATCGTCAATATTACGGCATTATCACGTCACTTTTTGGTGAATCGACCTAACTAATAATTAAAAAATCACGTCAAAAAGACGTGATTCTGCTAGCTGGGATATATCTCGACACAAAAATTTTAATTCTAAGAACATGGAGAGGTTTGGCAAATATTTGTTTTTATTAGATAATAAGTTCACGCTCAATTGTTAAAATATTGAAAAATCTATATTAGAAATAATTAAATATACATCTGTGGTGGACATAGCTAATTGTTAGACCGTTTGCCAGTACTTGCCGATTGTTGTATGGAACAAACCTTATAACTCGATATGTCAATAATTAATAAGCCCATCTCTAATGAGGACAAACCGTCAGCATTTTAGGTTAAGTTTACGTCAAAATGACAGCACAACTTGTTACAGTACATTGATTCTTTTGTTGTATTTATTTGAAAACAAAAATTGTGATATTAATGATAAAGCATTAATTTATTTATTTTAAAACAAAAATCCAAGAATTGTCTTTCAATAAACACTGCCATTTTGCTATAATATTGAAAATATGTCATCGAAAAGCGGTGGTAAGATCAATAAAATCCAATTATATACTCGCTCTTATCTCACATAGACCAAAAATTCATTCCAATATAGAACCATCAAATCGACTAACATCCTCATCGAATGGTGTTAATCATTCAAATGATTCAATTGCATCATCATCAACACAGTCAATGAACAATAATGGTGGTGCTGATCTACCAAGAGATTTCAGTAAATTATCATTATTCTCATCTGGTTCAACAACATCACAAGATGAACAATTCCGTTGTGAAGGACATGCTGAGAATAGTTTATCATGTATGCAAACATATTTCCAAGCTGGTAAATTATGTGATGTTACATTAGTTGCTGGTAATGGTGGTAAACGAATTGTGGCACATAGATTAGTATTATCAGCAGCTAGTCAATATTTCTCTGCAATGTTTACAGGCAATTTACGTGAATCTGGTGAATCTGAAATTATATTAAATGATGTTAATAGTGATATATTACAAGCTGTTGTTAATTATTGTTATACAGGTGCTATTGATATAACTGAAGATAATGTTGAAGCATTATTAGCAACAGCATGTTTAATGCAATTAACTGAAGTTGTTGAAGCATGTTCAAAATTTTTATCACATCAATTACATCCAAGCAATTGTTTAGGTATTACAATATTTGCTGAACATCATAATTGTAATAGTTTATTGGATGAAGCGAATGCTTATACAAGTCAGAATTTTATGCAAGTTATACGTAATCAAGAATTTCTACAATTAAATATTGAACAAATTGAAAAATTATTATCAAATGAAGAATTAAATGTTGTATCTGAAGAACATATATTTCATGCATTAATCAAATGGATACAATACGATCAATTACAACGGAAAATATTTATTGGACGTTTATTAGCATACGTTAAATTACCATTGTTGAATCCAACATTTTTAATTGATCAAGTTGAACCAATGGTTGAACATGATCCAATATGTCAAAAATTAATTGTTGAAGCCATGAAATGGCATTTATTACCTGAACGACAATCACAAATGATCAATAATCGTACACGTCCACGTAAAGCAACAATTGGTAAATTATTAGTTGTTGGTGGTATGGATAAAAATAAAGGTGCTACAACAATTGAAAGTTATGATCCTAGATGTGATTCATGGAGTATTGCGTATTGTATGAATGGTAGACGATTACAATTTGGGATAGCTCTAATGGCCGATAAGTTAGTGATAACTCCCCAATTTTCCCCTCATATTTCTAAACGAATAGCAATTCTTACAGATTATTGATAGTTGGAGGTAGAGACGGCTTAAAAACCCTAAACACAATGGAGTGTTTAGACTTAGAAACCGGCACTTGGAGTCAACTATCACCCATGAATACCCATCGACATGGATTAGGTGTTGCCGTATTAGGCAACACTTTATATGCTGTTGGTGGGCATGATGGTTGGAGTTATTTAAATAATGTTGAAAGGTTTATAACGAAAAATCCAATAATTTATCACAATAATAAAATTCTGATTTATAGATGGGATTCGACGGCTCGTTCTTGGAGTTATGCTGCACCAATGCAAAATCAACGTTGTTCAGCTGGTGTTGCAGTTTTAAAAGGTAAATTGTATGCTGTCGGTGGCCGTGATGGTTCATCATGTTTACGTACTGTTGAATGTTATGACCCACATATAAATAAATGGACAATGTGTGCACCATTATCTAGACGTCGTGGTGGTGTTGGTGTTGCTGTAGCTGGTGGTTATTTGTATGCATTAGGTGGTCAAGATGCTCCAGCAAATAATCCAGCTGCTTCGCGATTTGATTGTGTTGAACGATATGATCCAAGTAAAAATTTTCGATTAAATTTAATATTTTCAATTAATTAATTAATTAAAAAAAAAACAAAATTACAGGTACAGATACTTGGACGATTATTGCCTCATTATCATCTAAACGTGATTCAATAGCTGCATGTTTGTTTGGTGATCGATTAGTTGCTGTTGGTGGTTATGATGGTAATAATTATTCAAAAACTGTAGAACAATATGATCCGAATAATAATGAATGGACGGCACTTGCACCATTGATAACTGGACGAGCTGGAGCTTGTGTGATAACAATATCGAATGCTATAAATGCACCAAGTGATTAAGATGTTTTTTTTACCATTTTTTATATGTGATTGATTTTTTAAATTATACAATGTATCATATTTTACTAAATATTTATACACATTCCTATTAGATCTCTTGTAATTTTTGTAGACTGTAGTGTATTTGTAACGACTGTATTTTTATTTCATGGGAAATTCCAAAAAAATATACTTTTAATACATTTGTACGTTTAGTTTGTACTACTTAAGCTTTTAAAAGGCTCAATAAACTGATTTATACTAACTTTCTAGTTTATTTTACTACTTCAACGCTTACAAAGTCATTTTTTGTTTACTAACCCTTGCAATGAAGGATTTAGGCTTAGGCCTAGAGTGTGACAATTTGAGGGCGGCAAAATTTGGAAGGTGACTAAAATTTCAAAAGTAACACAAATGTTATATATAGTCTAACACATTTCATCTAGGAACATAGTAGAAACTACAGATAATAGGATAGTTTTGAGTGTATAGTTAATCTTACAAATATTCTAGGAGCTATCTCTTTTCAGTCCAGATGGAGCAGTGCCGTAGCGAGAGTATGGCGAAGGTGGCCACGGCCATAGGCGCCGAATCTAACGGATCACTACACTATTGTAGCAATGTTAATTTATTTTAACTGTGACAAACAATAAAGGGTGCAAAAAAATTGCATTTTTTTCTCTGTTTTATCCTTTTTGTTCCCTACAAAGGCGCCTTTTATTTCTTGAGCCATAGGCGCTTAGAGTAGTAGCCAGTAGTAGCTATGGCACTGAGACGAAGGCTATAAGATGACTGTCTCGATTCTTGTAGTTTCTCTTACGGTTCTAGATGAAATGTCTCAACCTGTATCTATTCCCGCCCAGCAAAATGATCTCTAAAAGAGCTCTAAAAGATATCTTGTTCTAGAAATAATGTCAAGAAATTTCTTGACATTATGAAAAAGGCGCTACATCAGAGCGGGTCTAGGGCGGCATCACAACCAAATCCGCTTCTGAACCCATGGATGAATTAGCAAAACCTACCTTTAATGGTATTCTATCCAAATCCCGCGGCTTACTACCTTTGGAGCGTCCTCTGCTAACCCCTCAACAAACTCACTTTAAATAAAAACTCCATTTGGAATATTTTAAAAATTATCCTATTATGCGTCTATTCGTCATGCATTGTACCCCAAGCCATTCACAAAACACCAATACTTTTACACTACAAACACTACTATTGCATTCGAAATACTATTAAGTTTAGTTAAAGTGTAAAATTATTATCTAATAGATGCTTAATCTAATGTGATTAGGACACGCCAAATTGCTTTTAGTCCAGGACGCTCAAATTTGTTAAGACGGCCCTGTCCGCTACAATATATTCCCAACTGTGAAGAATATACAGTATGCGATAGCAAAATAGGTACATAGGGAAAAGCATCAGCATCTCCCACTCTTATAAAGAAACAATGGACAGCCAATGGTCATACAAATGAGATGGGGCATTGAAGAGAACCATATATCTGTATAGAAGTGAACTGATCTTATAAAACAAAATCAAAGCGGGAAGGAGGCAGAGGAAACAAACAAATACCTAATTAATGAAGAAAATATGGGAAACTCTCAATTCGAAAGGGCCAACCTGTAAACGCCGACTTATAGAACGCTTAAAAGTAGTCCTCATATAATAACAGGCAGCTGATAGTTAATGTTTTAGATATGTTTTTGGGTATAAATTATCTGATATAATTGTTTCTTTCCCATAAATATTTATCGATATACATTAAAGTAAAAACAAATGGTTAACGTTATTTTAATATTTGGCTTTTTAAATGGTATTACCATTTGAAGCAATCAAACATTTACAGGAAATTATAGGTATACAGATATATAACATCAGTTAGAAATATAGCAAACATTAAATATACAGACTTGGCGTTCCTAATACGAACGCACACTCATATAGAGGTTTCGCATAAGTTAGAATGGAATAAACAGAAAATAAGCGGTCAGACGTCTAAGAATTCCAGCTATTGACACCACCCACATTTATACATTTCATTAAACATCACACCCTCTTATTCAATTCGCAAAAATCTTACTTAAATTCTTCTTGTTAGCAGACAAATGTAACAAACAACAATCTAACTTATGGGAAAGTATCTAGAAGTGGGTGGTGGTGGTATTTTTCCTATGTTCTGATTATAAACACCATATCTGTATATATGAGAGAATATTAAATGAAATATTCATTTAGGTGTCTAGAGGTCTTTCTGGATCAAAAATACACAGGCTGGTAACATGGCGGACTTTTGCCGATGTCCGGTTACTCGGAGACGGTTTTACATTCGCCAATAGAGTTCACTTTATAAAAATTGTCGATGATGTAGGCGTGTCTTCGTAGTGACCTAGTTCTCAACCTGTATATTTTTGATCCAGAAAGACCTCTAATTCTTAATTTTGCAAACTACTCTGAGTAGGTACCAACGAAACAGAGCAAGCTTATTTATTATAAAATATTGAAGTAAAATTTCTCTTACCTCATTTTAACACAATTTAGTTTTTGCATTACCACCGTTAGGTGTGTTCTTGCTCAAACCAGTACTCTACCTTATGTAGAGAGAACTTTTATTTGACTTTTACAGCATATTTTAGAAGCAAAATTAACATTAAATTTTAAGTTAACAGAACAAGATTTGAAAAGTTGAAGCAGCTTTATCGATCAAGTGATTTTATTACTGTTAATCACAAATGCCTAGAGTATAATTGATAGGACCAGTAAATAATGTTACACTCAGTATACAAAGAAATACGTATTTAATTACGAAAAAACCTACACGCAATATTTAATGGAGAAATATTCGATCACTATAAATAATAGTAATAAAAACCCATAGTCTTTTGCTGCCAACAATAACAACCCATAATTGAAGACAATATTCCAACTGAAACACAAACATGCACCTGCTATTTGTTAACTTTTTACAAATCGTATTTTTATTTAAAATAATCAGTTTAAATTTGATTGGTGATTATGAACCATATTATTATCAATCACAACAATCATTGGTACAATGTATTGTTAAGATATGCGATAGATTTCTACCAAATGGCGATGGAATTATTTTCCATGTATCAAGTATAGAACAACCATCAGAAACTGAAATATTCAATATAGGTTTATCGAGACTTATATTGAATGAATTGAATGGTAAATTGAAATGGACACTAATTACAATGGATTCAAAGAAAGAAATGTATCGAATACCAACACATATTGAACAACAACAAAATTATATGATCACCATTAGTGATTTAAACGAATTTAAAACATCATTGAAATTGTTACAATTGACGAACAATTGGAATCCACATGGTAGATTTTTAATAATAATAACAACAATAATTGATAATCCATACGAATGGTCATTAGAAATAATACGTAGCTTATCAAATGTTCAAGTTTTAAATATTATAATTCTTGTTGTTAATCATCTAGATACTACACAATTTCTTGTATACAGTTGGTATCCTTATCATAATGGTAGTTGTGGTAAAAACTATACACTTGGTACGAAATTAATTGATAATTGCCGTTATGGTGAATTTACAAATAATATAGATTTATTTGTTAATAAATTGGGGCGTAAATTCAATCAATGTGAAATTAAAGTTAGAACAGTACCATGGGCACCGTTCGTTATCAATATTGAAAATAATAGTGTTTATGATAATGCAACAATAAAGATGAATCGTGGTTATGAAGTGAATATTTTAAATATTGCAGCACAATTATATAATTTAAAAATACGTTATATTATATCAAAAGATGAATTAAATTGGGGCAATATTAATTCAGATCAATTCAATGGTAATTTAAGATATTTACAAACCCAAGAGAATGATATTGTAATTGGTGGTTATCCACAAAATTTAGCCACTTATCTATATTTAGATAATAGTCGAACATATTTTCGGGAATCATTACATTTTTGTGTACCAAATAATCCAATAGAAAGTGGTTTTGATGTATTAACAAAAATGATAACAATTGAAGCTTGGTGTTTATTGTTAATTACATATTTAATTATAACATTTCTATTATGGTTATCAACAAAAAATGATCATAATGAACGTACCACATTTAAAGGTATTTTGAATTGTTTACAGAATTGTTATGCAATTTTAATCGGTATCTCAATTGGACAACAACCTAAAACAATAAAAGTACAAATTTTAACATCAATGATGATGTTGTGTAGTTTCTATTTATTATCAGCTTATCAAACATTATTATTATCAATAATGAATGAACCAATACATAAACAAACTATAGAAACAATTAATGATATTTATTCACAAGGTTTAAAAACTTATTTCGTATCAAAAGAAGATGTTTATTTTACAATAGATGATTCGGATAATTCTATTAATAAATTGATAAGAAATAATTGGCGACATTGTTCCGATATTGATCAATGTTTACATTATGTAGCTATTGATAGAGATTCATCGGTTTGTTTATCAAAATCTTATATTGATTATATTTTCAATAGTTATATAACTGATAATAATGAACCTTTATTGTATTGTTTTAATGATCCTATTATTGTTTATAATGTAAATATGTTGATGAGAAAAGGTTTTCCATTTTATAAATTAATTAATAATGTTATTGAACGTTTAATTACACATGGTTTATTTATGAAATGGAGAAGAGAGATTAAATTTAAACGATATGTTACAACATTACGTGCTACTATCAATCAAAATCATCATCCAACTGATGGTATAGATATTAATGATTTGCGACCTGTTATCATCATATTCTTAATGGGTATTGGAAGTTCTTTTGTTATATTTCTATTCGAATTAATAATATTTAATCGGCAACAATTCGCTAGGATAAAGGATAAAATTTTGAAAAAGTTCAATAAAATTCGAAAAAATTTGAAAATAGATTTCAAACGCTAACACGCAGGAGTACGTGTTATTGCATCTCTCAATATTGCCATTTCAACAAATAAGCTTTCTACCTCAAGTTGTTTCGCATGGCCAATATGGGGAAAAATTGTTTAGAGCAAAGCACCTAGCACTGTTATCACATAATTTCAGCAATTATCACCAAAGTCTCCTTTGCGATTCAACATTTTACAGAAATAAACTACAAAATAATAGTAGAGATTCCTAACGAGTCTCTGTCACAATCCCAATCCTAATTATGACCTCAGTTAACTGACGATCTAATATTAACGATAACAAAATCGTCAGTATTGGGGTCGTAACAATTTAGGACTAACGTTTTGCCACGGATTGAAGAGAAAACAGTGATAAGCAGCCTACAACTCATGCAAGAGTAAGATTCATTATCTACTCAGTGGCTGTGAATGCATATCTCAGGCAAAAAAGGTATGCTGAAAATCATAGCAAACGCCGAATAGTAGCACTTTTGTTAGGTCGTAAATAAATAATTAAAGAGCCGCAGCTTGTTCTTCACTGCTCTATTAAAACACTGCTCTAAGCATGCATGGTAATAATTATAGAAATAAATGAAGTTTCAAGAGCACAGGTTGCATTTTTATATTAGTATCCCCTTTTTTAGCATCCTGAAATCTGCCAAAGTACGAATATGTCACCACATTGTACTTATATAGGATAGGCCCAAAGGCCAAAACATCTACTGCTGTATTCCCAAAATCAAACAGTTGAAACTTACCTTTTATCGAAGAATAAGTTTTGCAGTCAGTTGACATACAACAAGCACATGAACTTCACTTTTGACTGCATAACAACATTTGAACATCAATTAACCAAAATATTCATAACAACAAGTTTAGAATGGTGTGTTAGATAATTCAACAGACATTTTTTTGTCAAATTGTTACCAAACAAATAAACAATAGCTTAAAAAACCTAAGAGCACATTATAGTCTTTGGTTGCAGAAAGAAGGCAGGCCTCATTTTGGTTTTACGATTATTATTCTATTCCTATTTTGTTCAAACCATAATGTTACGTAGATAAGAGGTGCATACCATTACAGCCCCAAAAACGAACATTCGTAGTTAAGAGATCAGTATGACTACGCATCCCTATAATACGAACATGGGAGAAATCCCAACACCACCCGATTCTTAGAGGTTTGGCATAAGTTAAATAAGCGGTTTCATCATGATCATGACGACAAAGATAGCAACTTAAGATCATTATGAATGGAACAGTGTGTGATATCTACACTGGGTGTTCTCCGCCTAGATGTTGTTAACCCCTTTATTTTCTCATTCTAACTTAATCATGAAACCATTAATAGTGCGTGTGGTACTGGTATTTCTTCCTATGGTCGTATTAGGTACACAGAATCTGTATATATGTAGTCATCTACAGTATTTGTCATCGAAATCGTTACCTATTTTAAATATACTAAAGATGTGTTCCTATGTAAAAACGTGAATTTTGCTCCAATTCTTCAGCAGAATGATTAATAAAGTTACTTGTAATTCAATGCTGTCAATTTTTGGCACATAATCAGTGAGTTTGTGCTACGCATTATGCTTATTTCTGTTGCCTTTTGCCTTGCTTAATTTTAAAGAAAGAAATAAAGAATAAAGTTCAGCCAACAGTATAACTTCTTCAAATTACATAAAAAATAAATAGAAAAAGCATTTAGAAGCACCAGCATGACGTAAATCAATTTTTCCAATATTTCAAAAGACATTTTCTTTAATTATTCTGTAATCAATACTTAATCAAGTTTTACCGCTAGTTTTCAAAATTACCGCGAAATCTATACGTTTCTATTGGACAAGATGACAACTGATGCACCGGAAAAGTTAGGTTATGTTCTACAAAAGTTAGGTTATGCCCTTTCAAATTTAATGCATTTTTTTGAATATTTCTATTTTAATTAATTTTTCTACATTTATTCAATTACAATTATATCAAGTTTTACATAATTAATTAAGTTTCATTTATATTTGAGGAAAAAATGGCAAAAACCATCACATTTTGTGGAGATTTCAGTGAATTTCAGGTAGGTCGGAGTAATCCAAAAAATACCAATTCTAAGAATAAATCACAATCCTAGTTGGAAAATATAGTAATTTTCTTATTTAATAACAATAAATAATAGAAGTTTCATTGATAATTTGTTTGTTTTAAGTATCTGTAATCTGTAATAATCAAACTATAATTGTTGGATTTCAGGAGGCCTTAAAGACTATGCGTAAAACTGATGATTTGATTATAAATACATTAAATACAGTAATACCGACTGACTCTTTCCATCCAGATGGAGAAGCCTCCTGTAAGGAGTTACATCAACAATTAGAAAATGGTAACAAACAACGTAGTGAAACAATAAAGAATTGTATAACACTAACAGCTGATAAGGTGAAGAAATTGAAAGAATTGAAAGAAACGAATAATGAAGATATCAGCACTGCCAAAACACTCAGACAAGAACAAACCAAAGTAATCAAATAAAACCCTAACAAAAATTCCCATTAATTGAAACATTTCCAATCTTATGATTACAGTTGAGGATGTTACAAGTTGAATTGACTGTAGAAGATTTAGTCCAACAACGAAGCTCAAAAGTGTTTCAAGAGAAATGCAGAAAATACTACAAGCCTTAATTGGATTTTGTTTTTGTATATTTTTTACAATTGTAGAATAAATTTAATTGTTGAATGATATATTTGTGTTTGCTATATGTCTGTGCTGAATTTGTTTAAATTGAAAGATCACGTTTCTGTTAATTGTTAAATCAATATTTGTCGATGTTGCCCAAATCCATTCAGGATTTTCGTTTGTCTTTTTCAATGACCTCAACCCTGGAGGAGAAAGTATTTTATATTCATACATATATATCGATAGACTGAAATTGTTGAGCCCCACCAGTTTTATTAATCAAAGATTTTCAATGAAACGAATTTTTGTATTCAGTACCTAACCGTTTAGGATATAGTGCCGTCTCCTTCATTAATCACAGCTTAATTGCTGCTAAACAACTTAGTGTGGGATTTTTGTTTGATTTTTGAATAAGTGCAATGTTTTTTGATTTGAATACAACAATTGCCGCTTTAACAATTTTCAATTTAGTGGTGCAATCGGAGATAATTAGTCCGCAAACTTATAAGGAGTTGATGAAAAAATTCACAGAGGTAGATAACAAATATATTTTTCCTAATTCGCATCAGATCCTATTTAGCGACTATTAACATTTTTTTGTGTGTTAAACGAAAGTGGTTGCTTTATTTAAAATTCATCACCACACACCTGTAATGTGTGTATTGAATAATTTCAATATACCTACACATTGAAAATTTTCAATTATTGTATATTGTTTATAACAAATTAGGACATCTTTGGTACGTCTAGAATTATTTATTAACTTTCATAAAGGAATTTTCTTGTGGTAGTTTTAAAAATTTGTAAGAAAGTTCCCATTAGAGTTGGAGAACATCAAAATACAACATTATTGTCGGTATTTTCTTATTTCAATCGTTATCTGAAAATATTTAAGTTTCGTGACACAGCTAATTTCAAATCAAATAAAATATATGATGAGCGTTAATAAGTATTCTGTCTAGGAGACCACAAATAGCTGAATGTGGTTTGAATGTTTCAGTTTCGAGAATTAATTTGATGCGTGTTTGGTGTTGTAACTTTAAATCGGACTATTAGTTCTTTAGATTTTCCCATGCGATGTAAAACGAGCTAATAATTCAAGAAAACATGAACAGAATGACAGTTTTGAATTAAATAAGACTTGTGGTAGCTAGACTTTCCAACTTTGACTCTTTATATTTTGATAAGTCTCGCATTGGAAAAATACAAGTTAATCTATATTTTAAGTATCGATTCACCACAATTTACGACGGAGATTGAGAGTATTTCTTGATTTTTTAACTTTATGTTGTACTAGCAACTTACCCTTGTTTTGCTACGGCATACACCTGTTTTACCTAATAGCAATCGTTATATAATGAAACTTAAAATTCAAAAAATAACCGATTTGAAATAAAATAAACTAAATGATACGTGAAATAATACCAACAACAAATAATTATGCATGAAAGACTCTTATTGAATCACAAAATTAACGATTGCATAAGTGCAATTCGTTCAATTGAAATTTGCATCATACAGTTTTATGGTAATGTCAAGGATTATGCCGGGGTGGGGCTCCGCATTTCGTAAAAAACCCCAATTCACCCACTTAAAACTCAAAAGAAATCTACACTCCGAATTTCACGTCTAACGGTTTGTGTTGGGGGTTGTTGCGGGGAGAGTCAGTAAGTCAGTCAGAGAGAGATTAGTTTAAACTACAGTTTTTGTATAAAAGAATCCTTACCTCCATCTGGATAGAAGAATTAAACAGTGAGATTCTCTAGAAGCCTTGGTCACCAATGTTATCTCTATTTTTATTATTGCATCTAAACCTTGTTGGTCAGATATGGTAGAAAAAAAATGCAAGGCAAGTCGTCCCAGTGTTCCGGAACTGTTTACCTGTTCACTGATAGGAGATTTTAGTACTGCCATATATCCAGATTTAACAAAACTAGCAAATTTAATTTTAAAAAATTGCACTTTTACACTTGTTTTCAGTTAAGTGTTATTCTAGCTGAAATACTTTCAAAATTGGCTTCTTTAGCATTTTTGTTTTCTCAAATTTCCATTGGACACGTCAGGAATGAGGGTCGACTCTATAGACCTTTGTCCTACTTGTGATATTTAAAAATTTTAGGTGCTAAATTCTTCATAATCTTCCAGTCCAATTTTGACTGTACTCCGAAATATAAATATAACTCCGAACTGCAAATAATACAAAATAAAGACCAAAGATTAATGAACTACGCAAATTGAAGTCGTCAATTAGCCTCCATAACTTTTTGTTTTAATTTGCAATGTTTTATTTATGCACAATTGATGACAGAATTTTTCAATATATGCAACCTTCACGATAGAATGGTTGCACAAAAGTACCGTGTAAATTGACACCAATTTTATTTAAAGAAAAGAGCAATAAAAATGCAAGTTTTTCCGCATTTCTTCTAACGTGTTAAACAAATACCGCATTTACTGCATTTTTATTCAGGACTCGATCAAATACCCCAGCAGCCTACCAAATCCCAAACGACAGAAAATCATCCCGAAATCGACGAAATTCCCATGTGCCAACAGTACAATTTTCGGTATCGGTCGATCTTTTACAAAACCAACCAGTGTCCATCGTTTACGACCTGGTGATATTGATGTAATCGGTGCTATGGGTGATTCATTAATTGCCGGTAATGGGGCATTAGAAGAATGGGCTGTTGGTACAATGATTGAAAACCGTGGTGTATCCTGGTGTGCAGGTATATTTCCTTAATAAATCCATGTGGACAATTTAATTACGAATTCAATAATTTATAGGTGGAGAAGGCACCTGGCGTGAATTCCTAACATTACCGAATATATTGAAAGAATTTAATCCGAATTTAACAGGTTTCTCAACTGGTACAGGTGAATTCCTATCAAAACAATCAAGATTAAATGTTGCCTATCCGGTAGCTGCAGATGCGGATGCTTTAAAACAAGCTAAAGTTTTGATTAGTCGAATACGTAAAGATGCACGTATTAATTTCAAAGATGATTGGAAGATGATTACTGTATTTTTTGGTGCTAATGATATTTGTTCAGCACAATGTTATAATACTAGAGATTCATTACCATTTATGCATGCAGCAAAATTGATGGCAGCTTTAGATTATTTACAAGAGAATCTACCGAGAACTTTTGTCAATCTTATTCCAGTTTTAGGTAAATAGAATAGATTGAACGTTGAAATCTCACTTTGCATTCTTTTGATTCATCGATAATTTATGTAAAATTAAGTAATCAATAGATGAACTATTAATTATACTTTCTCTAATTGTTAATCAATTTATTGAATAAATAAATTTATAGATGTTTCAGTTAGTATACGAGTTAAACGAACCATGATGTGTAAAATTTTACACACTTTATTCTGTGCATGTTTCCATCGTGGCGGTAATGAATTGTCACAAATCGTACATTTAACACGTCTTTATCAAAAGGCCGAAGAAGATCTGGTTTGTTCAATTTTATTGTTAAAATATTTTCCACTTAAGTTCATAAATTATTATTATTTTTTTTTTAGATTCTTAGCGGACGTTATGATAGAAAAGACGATTTCACTGTTGTTTTACAACCATTTATGAAATTATTTAATGCACCACAAGATCCGGAAAGTTTTGCTAATCAGGTTATTGATAATTCATTTATTACACATGATTGTTTTCATTTTTCACAGAAAGGTCATGCATTAGGTAATCTATCTTTCACTATATTTAAAAAAAAATAATTGATTTTATTGTTAATTAGTGGAATTATTACAGGTGCCAATATGTTATGGAATAATCTACTTCAACCTGTTGGTAGAAAAAGTAGTAAACGATTGAATTATATTTTGGAAAAATTCGAATGTCCAACATATTTAGCACCGTTTTTGTTTACGAATAAAAATTCTAGAACGTTTTTAGATTACGGTTATCAATAAAATTGATGAAAAATACTAGTAATTTTTATTTTGCCACATAAACAATGACTATAAAACCCTTTATCTATATCTCTATTACTAATAGATTTGCGTAACATGCACAAAAAGGCCAAACATAACGTTACGCTACTCGAAAGGATCTACATACAGGGTTGGTGGCTCAAGTGTCGCAGTGATTCGAGATCGAACATTTTGTAGAGAAGGGACAGAAATAAAAGTTTCAAGAACGTATACGGTGACACCTCAGTAGTACCTTGGGGCTGTCAAAAAGGCAGTACACGTTCTTAAAACTTTTATTTCTTTCCCTTTTCTACACATGCAGATCTCGAATCACTGCGACACTTGAGCCACCAATCCTGTATATGGGTCTTACAAAATTAACCCACCGACCATAACAATTCTCTAGCGAAATATGTTTTGTCCGAGCATAAGTACTCCAGTATGCTCATATCCGTGACTCACCTACTTGTTACGTTACCAAGGCTATGAAATTTTCAATATACTGCAGACAAAACTTGTTTGGCGCAAATCTAAAGCACTGCCTTTGCGTACATCTACGAGGTGTGAAAATTTAATTCCTGGAATGCATCTGCATAAATTATATGAGTGGAACTGCATACTAGTGGCTATTTTTACATTCGAAGTAGTTCTCTTCTGCACTGATGTGTGCGATCTTTCCAGTTTGCAAAGCACGATCGAGCTTTTTCTGCAAGGAAGCCTCTGCCAGTGAGCATATTGTGGTTTGGCACATAGTCATGTTGAATGATTTACTTGTCAGTCCACAATTTGCATCTTCAACGAACGGATTCCTGTAATCTTTTCAGTACGTCTAAATAATGTGGTTCGTCCACTGTTTGTGATTTTCAACAAATTTTTGGTGGATAATTCGACTGTTTTGTATCGAATATCGAATTTCCCACAAATTTTTGATGAGGCTCTAAATTTTGATCGATCATTCTTACGACAAATATGTTCAATCA
>JAZBGY010001654.1:0-16345 GCA_037414755.1 Lydus trimaculatus
TTAGAATGATTCGATTAACAGAAACAAATAAGATTTTACCACGTTATCAAAACAGGAAAATAATTATAAAAGATTAACAAGAATTACTACCAATCATAATTAACAAAGAATTAATTAATTAATTATTCAAACATAAAGGTCACTACTAATTGTAAGGACTTTAACTTATTCAAACAGTTGAATATTGATTTATTCGTCTTTAATTCATCAGAGTGAGACACAAGTGGAATCTATCAAAAAAAATTCTAATATGGAACGTCTGTGGACGCATTTGACAAAAAGTGATGGTTTAATTATAGTGAAATGGATTGCATCCACAATATATCAGTTTTATTTTGTAAAGTTTCTATTAATTTTATTTCTTTTGATACAAATTCCATGCCAGATGATTCAAATGTATTTATTTGTTTATGAGTTGAGTTTGGAACAATTTACACAATATGCACCTGGGTTCTTCATTATGTTTTATGTATCGAATCCCTTAATTAGTTTGATACAAATGAATAATCTTTAAATTTTGCAGGGAATGCTAGGTGCAATTATATTGCTGATAAATCAAACTCTTGTGGAACATTTATTTGAAGAAGTCGAAATATGGTTAATCGATGATGCAACCGAAACAACTAAATCAGAGATTAAGAAAGAAATGAAAATTGTTTCACTTTTTACGGTTGTTAATACGATTGGTGCAATCAGTGTTGTTACTATATTTTATTTTTGTAATTCCTATGATTATACAACACTTTCACCAATTAAATATGTTGCGGACTATTGGACAGAATACTTGGATGTCTTCAAAAAAATCTACAAGCTTAGCATTGTTTTTGTTGCACCTACTGCATATACAGCACATTGTTATCAGGTCATTTATATTAATAAGAAATTACAAAAACACAAAATCTTCCCATAAATTTATTAATAAATGATATGACAAAATTCAATTTCAAATTTTTCAATAACTTGAAATTTGAGAATTGTCGTTGATTAACTCTCAACTATTCTCTTATTTATTTTCGTGATTTTATAAATCCATTTATTATTTAAAAAATTTATGGGAAGATTTTGTGTTTTTATAATTTTTTATTAATATAATTACATCCCATATGTGTGATATGGATTGGTTTTCAAAAATCAGGGCATTTATTATACACAACATATAAAATATCAATGTTTGATGTTAATCGATCAAATCAACGAAATAATAACATCAGACAATGGTGATTCTCTTTATCGAAAATTGGTGGGCGTTTCTAACTACCAAAAACAAGTCAGATCCAGATTAGTTAATATAATTGAAATGACAACATTCGTGTCACTTATAATGGCAGGACAGTCTATAGAAACTGTCGTAAATATTTATAAGAGCTTAAGTAATTATGAACGTTATTAATAAGGTTTCTTTCTAGTGTGACAACGTATACGAAGCATTCAAACAAATCAACTGGTACAATATGAATGTTGAAAATCGTAAGATTTATTTAATTGCACTGAGTTATGTACAAAGGATAATTCAAATAAGATTTTCTGAAAATTATTCAATCAATTATGCATTAGGATTAGCAGTTGAGTTCCTTTTATTTTTGGCTTCTACATTTTGTATATAACGGTGTCCGTCCAAAACTAAACACCCAGAAGACGGGCGATTTCGAAAAAAAATTAAAGTGCAACTTTACATAAGAACACCACAGCAATAATTTACTTTGAGGGAATTTCCGTGTGGGATGTCTACAAAATTCACATTGGAAAAAAACACGCTTCTAGGAATGTTGTACCCGCAAGCGCGCTCTGACGCGTTGCTAGCACTGCAAAATGTCGTACAAAATTGATTTTGTTGTTAATTTTTACCTCCAAGACCAAAAATTTTTGTTTCGTCTTCCAAAGGTTGGGTTTTTCATTTAAAATAGAAATTTTCAAAAAAAACAATTCTAGGAATTTTGTTGCCTCAAGCATTCTCTAACGCCTTGCTAGCACTGCAGAATAACGTATTGAATTGAATTTGTATAATGATCCTATGCCGTAACTATTAAATTCGTATTTAGCGACACGAATTACGTATTACATCACACCAGCAGAAGTTTTCCAAGAAATGAAGGCAACTCGTACTTACAAAGCTCCGGGATACGACCTAATTGTTGGACAAATATTGAAGCACCTTGCAAGAAAGGCTATAGTTTTGCTAACGTCGATCTATAATGCTATGTTAAGAATATGTTATTTCCTTATTTAATGGAAATTTGCCCAAATCATCCTAGTTGAAAAACCTGCCAAGCATCCCTGCCAAACCACATCTTACCGGCCAATAAGAGAAATCTTTGACAGGATCATTCTTAAAAGGATTAAAAGCTATACAGAATTTATTCCAGACCATCAGTTCGGCTCTCGGGAAAAACACTCGACCGTGCAGTAATGTAATAGAATTGTTGACAAGATCATGGAAACCTTCAAACAAAAGAAAGTATGTGCTGCGATATTTCTAGACTTCCAACAAGCCTTTGACAAGGTATGACATGAGGGCTTGTTATATAAGATAAAAGAAAAGTTACCAGATCAATTATGAAATTGTACCTCTCAGAAAGATACTTCCGGATTAAAATCAACAACACTTTCTCTATATATCAAGGCATACAATCAGGGAGTACCATAAGGTTGTGTGCTGGGGCCTTAGTTGTACCTACTATACACGGCAGATGTACCTGAAACTGATACATCTTACATCGCAATTTTTGCTGACGATACAGCTATCCTAGCAATCCATGCCGATTCCCAGTAAAGGCCTCCAACAATTTGTAAGCTCATGTCAATGAAATGGATCACTGGATGAACAAATGGAGAATTCAAGCCAATAGTAGTCAATTAATACAAATTACATTCACCACCAGACGAACCATGTGCCCACAAATAACGTCAAACAATACACCAATACCTATGAAATCTGAGTTCAAGTTATTTGGGAATCCATCTTGACCTGAGGTTAACCTAGAAAACTCACATCAAGGCGAAAAAACAGCAGCTGACATTGAAATCCAAACAAATGAACTGGTTAATAGGAAGAAATATCCAGCTACCCATTGAAAACAAGATTCTCCTCTACAAGACTATACTAGTTACAATATGGACCTATGATATTGAGCTGTGGGGATGCCCAAAACCATCAAACACGAAAATCTTACAGACCTTCCAATCTAAGATGTTTCGCACGATGACTAATGCTTCTTGGTATGCGTCAAACGTAACTCTTCATGAAGACCTACAAATACCATACGTCAAGAATGTTCTAAAAGCATACGCAAAACGTCACAGACCACACGAATCCGCTAGCTGGCCAACTCATAGTCGAACACACTGGTAGAAGACTTAAGAGACAATGGCCAAAAGACCTGCCTGAGTAATCTTGGTGACCGCCAATGGACGGTATCCCAAATACTATCAACCGACCCCCCAACACATTTATTTATTACTCTATGTGGTGCAGTAGATTGTAAATATGTAAATATAAAGTAAAAAAAAAACGAATTGCGTATGGCTGTCATTTTTGTTTGCAAGCATTGCTCCTAGTTCTTGCGAATTTTCTTTTTAACGAAACTGAAGAATCCTGGAAAACATTGAAGAATATTTATAGAAAAGTCACGTGTGTGGATATCTCATTCGTTCTTGATGACACTCTAATCATTAGCTAATTACCTGTCCCTATATCCGAAAATCTCTGAAATATCCCCGGGAAAAATGCAGTCAAAAGACGAAAAAATCTCAAAACAAAGATGACAGCCATATCTACTTCGTGTCGCTGAACACGAATTCCACAATTACGGCATTGGATCATTATACAAATTCCATAGTGAGTATTCGTTTAGCCTTTTCGGAAACATTGCACACGAAAATTCCCTTAAGGTGAACTAATGCTGAGGTGTTCCTATGTAAAGTTACACTTTAATTTTTTTTGATAACCCCCGGCTTCTGGGTGTTTAGTTTTGGCCGGACATTCTGTATGTGCTTGTATTTCCATAGAATTTAAAACTATTCTTTAATCACTTTTAGATTGTACGAGACACCTATTCAATCTCATCAATTCTTGTTGGCTTCAACAGTAACTAAACTGCTTACAATTAATTAACATGTAATTGTGAACTTGCAACCATAAATGGTGTTAATTAGTATTATACGTTCGTTATCTGTTAATCGTTTATTTGTTATCTATTTATTGGTAATATGCAATGTTTAATCTGAGAAATCATGTTGTAAACAATGTGCTAGTTCCAATTCGGTCAGAACTATTTACGCAGATATTATGTGAGTCTGTCAGGTGAACGGATCAAAATTCAAGTGATGTTCAATTTGATTTGATAAATTATTATTCTTTGATCAAGAAGAAAACTAAATTGAATAGCCGCAGAAAATCGACGATCTCTTATGAACAGCAGCAAAATTAAATCAACGTCGAGCAATCGATCGTCATTTGCAAAAGTTCGATGGAATTTATAAATTTATATACACAGGCAGTCGATACGGTCGATGGTCAGTTAAGGTGGTGGGGGTTCCATAACAACACGTATATGAGTTGCAGAAGAGGGCGGACGGTGGCGCAGATTTCGATCGATGTAGTTCTTTCAGATTTTTACTCTAGTAAATGAGTCCCTCCGGAATTGTCGGAGCTCAGTCTAAATAATCATCGGCATTTTACATTTATGTAGCTAGCAGACAGAGTGACTCAGTTGTCTTAAAATTAAACGTACAATGTCTGTCTGATTTCAAAGATGCCGCATTATTTGAAGGATGATTCAATAAAAATTGTCCTTAAAGTTTACAGGGGACCAAATATCTGGGATGTCTCCACTTGACTTGATGGAGTGTAACACAAGAAGGTGGGGCGTCACGCATGGTCAACCTTTTGTATGTATATAAAGTGTAGTCTTAGATATAATGTTCAGTTAGCATTTGATAACGATTGGTGATATTAATCAATTGAAACGTCTAAAACCTTCAAACAAACAATAAAGTACCCCTAGGAACACTGTCTGAATGAAAATAGTTCTAAAAACCAAAATAACAAACAAAAATAAATAAAAATTAATATTTACTACCTAAATGTTCTTGATTATACCTTTTACTACTTTAATGAACACCCATCATCAATTTTGAAAATTACATGGTAAAAAACCTAACAGGAACAATAGAGAAAACGTGTTTGAATAACGTTACGTTGGTTTTGAGCATAAATAGATTCTCATTTTTGTTTTGTTTTTCTCAGTTCACTTCTTAAGGTACTGTCTGATTTGAAGGATGTTGTTATGTTGTATTTTTTGGTAATTCTTCTGATCTCCTCAGACAGTTCTTGTATGTAGGAGATCGTCAGGAAGGATTGTATTTCTGCTGTCGATAGTGGGGAACTTGCCAATTCTTTATGGTGCTTTCTATTAGTCTTTTAGGATAACCATTCTGCTGCAAGTCCTTTTTGATATTGAACAACTCATCATCTAAGGATTTCGACTCACTGCATATGATGATTGCTCTGTTGTACAGAATTCGGATGATACCTTGTTTTGTTGCAGCTGAATGGTTTGATAGCAGATTGAGATATTGTCCCGTGTGAGTGGGTAGTTTGGATGGATTCATTATTACGTTGCACTAGTACGTCTAGGAATGGTAATGATGAATCTTGTTCTGTTTCCATTGTAAACTTGATCGACGGCCAAATGTTATTCAGGTGTTCTACAAATTCTTCCAATTTATTATCCCTTCCTAACCATATAATGAACGTGGCGTCAACGTATTGTAATTAGACCTTAGGTTTGATTTGACCTGTTTCTATAGCAAATTTTTCAAAATGCATCCATATAGATGTCAGCGACCACTGGAGAACGTCACACATGACCAACCATGGACAAAACATATAAGCTGTAGCCCAATGGATTTTGATTTCAGTTATTTTTTTCAAATTTGAGAATGATTAAAGATAAAAAGTTAATCGGAATGTCGTATGTAACAATTTTTTAAAATAAAAACAATGAATGTCCAAGAAACTGTTTCATTTTAAAACGAAACATTGTCTGCCACTTTCGAACAAATATTATTGTCTGTAATTATTCGGGTTCTGATGTTTATGTGGTGTTTTTACAAATAATATGTGTACGTTCCCGGACAAAACAAAAATTGTCTAATCATTCAAGTATCTACGGGCTTACTAATTAACTAATGCATCCCTTTTTTGAGTATAGAAAAAAATTCAACGAGGAAGTAGTTCATCCTTAAGAAACAAATTCCCTTAAAGAAATACTTTACATTAGATTTTCCATGACAAATAATAATTTTTGGAAGGGGATACCTACCTAACCTTCTTTGTTACAAAAAATTTCAATTGGTCATAACTTAATTTTAATGTACAACCTGTGAAGTTTATCAAAAGTAAAATATTAAGGGAAACATCTTATTCTTTAAACACGTATGTTGTTGATTTAAAAAAAACAAACAATTCTATAAGGTTCTTTCAATAAAGACAATAATCCTCAGTTAAAGTCTCTCATGAATGTTGTTCTTTTATTGATAACAGATTAGTCAATATGCATGCAATAACTTAAAAAGAATACTGTCAGTTTTGTATTCAGGAAATTCTATGGTAAATGTTTATCCACAAAACGAAGTACTACCAATAATAAGTAATTGATCATAAAATTTCTAAGGAAACACTTTTCTCCCGGCGCATCCACCAATTTTACACCAAAGTGCAGCAACTAAACGTATATAGATTGAACAGAATTTCGCGGCATATTAGAAAATAGATGTCACCGCCCACCGTTAATGCTTCCACAGAAGATAGAGAGAGATAAAAAGAAAATAAGCGGTCGCCCTCTTTCATGGGATGTACCACATTTGGCCATTATTCCTATTGAAAGCTGCAAACAACCAGATGTTATTCTTCCTATGTCCATTAGGACGTATCTAAATTTTGCTGGTGAACAACAGCAAATGTACTAAATAAAGATAGAACGACATTTGTAACGTAGTTTAGTGAAAGAATAGACAACTGCACTTATAAACGAGGAAACGAGAATTGCTGGATTCCCAACCGAAACGGTTTTTTAAAATTGTTCGTCTTCTAATCAATCCAATATAACTATTCAGACTCCACATTAACAGATATCGCAAACTGTAGTTAACAATGAAAACAAATATGGCATCGATCTATTTATTAGGAATATGAAGATGCTGTATGACAAGAGAAATAATTGTCACACAGGTGTAATTAAAGAGTAAGTTTTACGATGACAATGAGTATAATCTACCAAAAGTTTCTGAATGATGAAGACAACATTGCTCAATCTATACTTTCTTCTTTTGCTGTTTTTGACACAGTTCACAATTTCAGATTCACATGAACATTAAAGCAAATCTAGAAACTCTACTGTTTTCGTTAGCTAGCACTTTACAATTATTCCAATTAAATTTCTGTAAGAGAAATGTGGGTGCTTAGATGATTTACATTATTCTAAAATTGTTATTCAGCAACTACTGTGAATTTATTGACAGTAGATACAACAAATGAAAATGGAAAAATTCGCTGTTTACACTCGAACGTTTTTTGTAATTTTCTGTCTGATAGAAGCTCCCCATACATCGGTCTGCCGATACCGACGTCTGCATTTTTATTTCGAGTTAGTTATCGTAAATATGCACCTAAGAGTTTATGCAATTTTTTGTTTTTAGCCCAATGCTCTCATGATAGCAAACTGTAGCATTTAAATGATTGATAACTGATGATAATGATTGATAATTATGATAATGACTACGAATTAGTTAATTATTCAGGAACATAGGACTGCTGAGCATTTTAGCCAACGTACTCGTCTTGAACTTTTTACCCTACAGGACCCGTCGTAATTAAATTCTGTAGTATAACATTGAAAATAAAAATAATAATCGTTAATTTTTAATGAAATCATTTTAATTAAATTTAATATTTAATACTAATTTTAACAACGATTTTCTTCACAGATGGCCTCCTGAGTGAATTCGAACTGGGAATAGCCCAGGATGGATCACTACTACTGGATTTCTTACTTATATGGATTATTTCGTAAAATTTACTAAACCCACTACAGAAGAACCGGTATCGCTATTACTAGACAATCATTAATCGCATATTGATATTAATGTAGTTGAAAAAGCTGACGCCAATTCCATAATCATGCTGTCATTTCCTCCGCACTGCACCCATAGGCTGCAATCTCTAAATGTTGGCGTCAACGGGCCTTTTAAAACATACTGCACCAAAGCCCAAGATAACTGGCTCCGTAACAACCCAGATAAAACTATATCTATCTATGAATTTCCTGGAATTGTCAAAACAGCATGGCCATTAGCAGCAACCCCTACAAATATTATGAACGCATTCAAAAAAACTGGAATATGCCCTTACAATCCCGCTATTTTTATAGACAAAAATTTTGCCCCATCTTTCGTGACAGATCGGCCATTGTCAGAAGCTACTTCATCTCAAGCTGTGTCAAATAAAGGACCCCTCGCAGCCTTCCGACACTTCAATTTCGGCACAATATTCTGACCAGCCAGGACCATCCAACATTCAAATATTATCTCAGCATGATGTGCAGCCGGGGCCTTTGACGACTTTAATATCAGTGCAGAATGATGAACAACCTCAGCATTCGACAACAAATTAGAGTGATGTCCATTTGGCATTGAATACTGACAAAGAACTTCAATTAACGCCAGCAAAGACAAATGCTACAGCTGTGTTTAGCTCTGAAATTGTGAAAGCTTTACCAAAGGCACCACCAAGATTGCAGACGGGTACAAAACGACGTATAAGAAAGACAGCTATTTTAACTGACACGCTTGAAAAAAATGCGTTGGCTGAAGAGCAGGCAAAGAAGAATACAAAAAATAATGAAGACATTGCAAAGATGGGAAAAGGGAAAAACAACGATAAATTCAAGGGAAAAGGAAAAGGTAAAGGCAAGGGGAAAGGGAAGGCAAAATCTCAAGAAAAAGCTAAACGAAGAGTATTACAAGAAAGCGAGAGTGACAGTGATAACGATCTGGAATGGTACTGAATAATTTGTTGTGATTCATTTTTAAATTCTCGTGCAAGAGAACAGTGAATAGAATGCATCATGTGTAAAAATTGGGCTCATGTAAAATGTCTAGATATAGGTGATAAAGTCACTTATGTGTGTCCCAAAACTGTGAGTCCGATGAAGAAATGAGTGATGAATAAGATTGCTGATGAATAAGAATGAAGATTGCCAAAGTTAATTATGCGACGGATTGAAGTAGAAGACCTATGTTATTCTGAGAGTATATTGTCATAACCTAAGCGGAACAATTCGCCTCAAAGGTGGAACAACTCGCCCCAAAGCGAGGCTGATTGTTCTGCTCCGAAATTTGTCAAAAATTTGTTTCTGTAAAAAAACCCGTTGAGATATTAGTAGAAATGACTTTAATATTACAAAAAACGATTTGCACATGTTGAAAATTAAACTCTTAATTTTCATAATAAAACTTCATGTTATTTGAAAATCGTAGCGCTCTCCCCTAAGACTAATTTTAACAATGATTTCCTTCATATTGATCCTTTCTATGAACACTAACGTGGACAGATTCTTCTTATTTCGGCACAAATAAAAACTATTTATTCCATTATATACTTAACGTATAAGCTGAGATATGCACATTTACTCTCAAACCTTAATATTAAAGTGGTCTTGAAAACTGAGGAAGATAGCAAATGCACAATGGTTTGTATCTAACCAAACTCCCCATACCGACCTCAGTAATGAATTTGTTCAAGAAATCATCAAAAGGAAAATACTAAACACAATAAGAGACTCTTAAGAGAATTTTTTTTGGAAGCAGAAAACAACAGAAAATGAAGGAAAACTTTAAGTAAAAATTATGTTATTTGACAATTTATAAAACTGACCCACAGGATGCAAATTCTGGTTGCTAATGTATATTAGATCTATTGTAATTTCAATAAAAACATTTGAAATATAAGGTTTTGTTTTAAAAGACGTATTGTGCTCAAGGCAGTCAATTCACGTCTGCCAGGGGGGTGCCCGAAGGGAGGTAGAGTTGGCCATGCGCGCACTCAGCATATATTGTGGGTTGCCTACATTCTCACCCCACTCTTGACCACTTCTCTTTTAAAATTCACCCCTTGAATCTTTGGCTCTAACATGTATATAAATAATAAAAAACTTTTCTGTAAAAATCAAATGTTATTTTTTGTCCACGGTTGTATAATCCAAACACAGAAAACACTTCAGGTAAAGGCTTATCATATAGATACTTTCATTGGACAGAAACTGATCGCTAATAGAACAGGTAAACATTGTTATCTTCCAGGGGTGGTAAATCAGGGTAGATAATATCTGATTAAGCCAGTAGTCGAGAATCATCTACTCCAAGGCCTAATTAGGGCAGAGGTTCAGCTAGCAAAGCCCCAAAACATCTAACTTTCCATACGTGCATGTAAAATTAAATCACATCCCTCTATTCTTTCAATGATTTGATGTAACGTTTTTGAACGTTTATTCATAGGTGAGTTCGGTAGAATTATAGATAATAGGATAGATTAACACAGAGAATCTAATTATTTACCAGACATTTATTAACAACATCTATAAATTAGAAGTTACAAGTATTTGTTAATCATAAGCAATTAAGATTTATTGTAACCAGCAAGAACTGAAATGGTTTTTTCACAATTTGTAAAGAGGCTCCTTATGTACTGCCTGCCTATAGGCTTAGGATGGGTTTAATCCGGTACTGGTTACGCCAGAAAAATCAATGAACTCTGATGTACGCTCCAAGGTTTGTGAAAAGTTATCGCGATAACTTTAGCGCCATATACAAACCTTTGGGACGCAGGTCTAGCTGTCAATGGAATATTGTAGCTTCATGGGCGCCCAGATAAATTTGAATTTCATATTTTAGATAGAGTTTCACTGGAAACAGTAGAAAATTAGATATACGTCATTTACGAACAATTAAATGTTATTCACAAAAAAAATTCACAAATAACACAATTAATTGGATCAGTTTGGAAGCTTTTACTCTTATTTGATATATCGATCGATGAATCTAAATCATAATTAATAGAGAAATAGAAACATATTTTAATTAATTGAGGTCCATTGACCTAGAAACCGAATAATCACTACGAATTAGTTAAATATTGAGGAACAAATTGCTACTAACGATCAGCATTTTAGCTAACGTACCCGTCGTGAATTTTTGCCCTAGTAATAATATCCTGCAGCGTTTCGTAGGATGATAACATTTAAAACAATGATCTTCTATTTTCCATAAAATCTTTTTATTTAAATTTAATATCTAAGACAACGCTGGAACGATGGTTCTTTATTAAGCCGGTAGTTGGAGAGCACATGCTCCAAACCGTAATTTGTCCAGTGGCCCAGCTGGAGAAGCACTAAGGTATGTACATTTTTATACATGCAAGTGAAATTGAGTGAGATCTTTTTATTCCTTGAGTGATTTGGTGTGACGATTGTGAACGCTTATTCATAGCTAATTTCGGTAAAATTATAGACAGTAGGATACATTAACACAGAGAATATAATTATTTACCAGATATTTATTGACGACCTCTATAATTACAACAAGTTACAACTAATTGTTAATTATAAGCAATTAAGATTTGTTGTAACCAGCAAGAACTGATATGGTTGAATAGGCACCTCGTACGATCTGAAAATTATTGAGAAATAATTTTAGGTTTTATGTAAATGCAGAAATATACAAGATGCAATCGAAAGAAAAAAAGAACTCAACTGCTAATCCTAATGCATAGTTAATGGAGTAATTTTCTGAAAATCTTATTTGAGTTGTCCTTTGTGTACAAGTCAGTGCAATTAAATAAATTTTACGATTTTCAACATTCATATTGTACCAGTTGATTTGTTTCAATGCTTCGTATCTGTATTCACTCTGAAATGGAACAAAACTACAAATCTTCATTACCTTTAAGTTCTTTATAAATACTTACGACAGTTTCTATAGATTGCCCTGCTAAATGTATTGTTTTTGCCGTGAACAGTACAAAGACTACACTTACAACAACTAATAAACCACAAAATGCAAAACAAATTATTGATTTCTATCAAACTAATTAAAGAAATAAGTACATAAAACATAATGAAGAACGCAGGTGAATATTGTGTAAACTGTTGAAAGTTCAACTCATAAACAAATAAATACATTTGAATCATCTGACATGGAATTTGTATCAAAAGAAATAAAATTAATAGAAACTTTACGAAATAAAACTGATATATTGTTGATGAAATCCATTTCACTATAATTAAACCATCACTTTTTGTTAACTCCGTCCATAGACGTTCCATGGTTGGAATGTCTTCTGTCGATTCCAGCGTACAATTCAAGACACGTAAAACAATATTGGATTGTTTGTATTGTACCTACTCCTTTTCTCTGAATAATTAATTCACCATTATTACTCGGTTCTTAGATGAATAGGTTTGGATAAATAAAAAGATATTTTTATTTCTCTGTTAATGATGATATGAAGTACTGATAGCAGTAATGGTGATTATTGTTTTACGATGATTTCTCTGTAGTGAGGACGTGGTATTTGATTTTCTTAATGGAATAATTTTTTTAATAATGTATTGAATTTTGTACTTTTTGTCGTACCTACAATTTTATTTTCCTTTAGTAGTAGGTACATATACTCATGGAACATATGTACCACAATTTGAACGTATAATTTCCGGATTATACTGCGTAATCTGTAAGCATTGTCTCTTAACATGACAGAATGATTTTGCATTTTTCAATATTTATAAAGAGTTCTAACTCAAAATGATCTAGTGAGTTAGTAATTCAGTTTGTTCAAATAATTCTAAGGGTACTCATTGTTATAAAACGTCTGAGACTTTTGGGAATCAATAATGGTGATGTGAATAACGGTTTTCTTCAATTTGTAGACGACACCGAAGTTATGTTCTTTGTCAGTTTCTATGTTTGTTCCCTTACTGTTTCATAAGTATAGGCAAAGTTGTCTTAGAAGATCTTTTTACCGCAGGTTGCGAAGTAGGTTCGACAAATTTCGCTTACTATCGGAAAAACTCTACAGTGGCGGCACAAAGCGCATTTACTTGTCGCAATGTTCTATATGTAGGTACAATAAAATATTGTTACGAATATCACACAATAAATTTATAATTAATTGAATTTTATTTCACTGCAGATGTAGAATATCTAATTAGATTAATTATTCATACACAGTTTTTTTATAACATATGTAATATAGAACCTTTCTTAATACAGAACGCCACTTCAGTTTCAAAATTGTTGTCTGGCGTTTACTCGCACGTGCTTTTTTATACCCCCACTTACCAAGGGTCCACTGCGCATCCATCCAGAAAGATCTTCTAACACGACTTTACCTATAATAGTGTTTTCAATTATCATTTGTTGTATATTTCTTTGTGCCGCTTCTTATTCTGCTGTAATTTTCATCACTGTCGTCGCTTGAACAACATGCTTACCATCATGATAACCAATGTCATCCTCCCATATCTCAACGCATTTCTCTAAAAGCTTAAGCAAACATTCATGCATAGGCCCATAGAGAATCTTTTCGATTTTTATTTACGGTAAAGTTAGAGGCGCTATTCCAAATTTGGAAACTCGGAGGTAGAACTTTATAGGTGATTTCTAAATGAGTACAGATATTGAACTAATGAAGTCTTATTCGTACTTGACTCCCAATCATGGCAGCCAGTATAGCACTACTTCTGGCTGTGATGAAAGAGAACGGCGAGAAGATGGCGTGTGGTACTGCCGTTGTTTGTATAGTTTTTTATGTAATTTCCGTAATGAACTAAGCTACTAAGGGAAATGAAGCGCAAAGTTCTGTAATGATGATGATAGAGGAATTAATAAAAACCCTCGAGTACCAAAGTGTTATGGTTCTCGGATGACAGTCGGAGTAGCACATCTCTCTGAAAATGTGTAAACGGTTGCCTTTGCCGTTTACTCCTAAAACAGCCCCGAGTGTCTCCGATTCCAGATTTTCTGGGATAGGAGCACGAATTGCAATAATGATGCTGGCAGAGATGGTTGTAAAGGTCTTCGACGCTTCTCCGCGCCCATCATGTGGCAGGATGGGCGCCAAGGATAAATTCACAGTTGTGTCGCCACTAATTTTACCAAATGGTCTCAAACATGCTAGTACTATCTCTAAAACTATTTTCATCTGTCTCTCATCATAAATCTCAATATCTGTCCCTTTGCCTACAGGGATAGTAAGTATACTCACCAGAGGCAAGCCAAATATCTAAAAAAACAATACATCGCTAACGTCGGCCATATGCACAGAGTCGGTTTATATTAGATGAATTACTTGTAATGCAAGTAAATCAATGCAACATGCAATAAATATTTTTTTTGCAACACCTACTCGGAAAATTCAACTTGAACATCGCAGCGCCTCGTGTCGAAAATTCCCGATTATTTGACACTAGACTTTACCGCACTTGTATAGTAATGGAATTATTACTTTATATTGCCGTTATATTGCTAATAGATCCAAAACTTGTGGAAAATTTATTTAATGAAATCGAGATATGGCCAGTCGATAATGCAACTGAAATAACCAAATCAAAGATTATGAAAGAAATGAGAATTGTTTCGATTTTTACAATTTTTAATACAACAAGTGCAATTAGTGTCGCAATTATACTTTATTTCTGTAATTCTTATGATTATACGACACTTTTACCAATTAAATATATTGCTGATTGTTGGCCAGAATATTTGGATATTTTTACAAATATTTATAAGCCTAGTATTGCTTTTGCAATGTCTACTGCATCTCTGGCACATTGTTATCAGATCATTTCTTACACACAACACATGAAATATCAACTGTTGATGTTAATTGATCAAATTAACGAAATAACAAAGTCAAACAAAGGTGATTCTCTTTATGGAAAGTTATTTGACGATTCTGACTATCAGAAACAAGTGAGATCTAGATTGGTTAATTTCATTGATAGAATTGAAGTGATTGCAACGTAATTCACTTGTCTATACTTTTTTTCCAATTAATCTGACAAACAAATGTTATTTTACGAAACGGGCCTCAGGAAAATCCGTGAAATATCAAATTACATAATTTGTTTTGCATTATGTGGCTTATTAGGAGTTGTGAGTGTAGTCTTTCTAGTATTCACAGCAAAAACAATAAATTTAGATTACGACTATCGATATGTACCAATAACGTGTTCAATCACTGTAACAACATTCATCTCATTTATGATGGCAGGACAATCTATAGAGACTGTTGTAAATGTTTATCAGAGCTCATTTATCAATGTTTCTAAAATTTCTCCCTTTTCAGAGTTGAAACGTAAGCGAAACACTGAAACAAATCGACTGGTACAACATGAACATTGACAATCGTAAAATTCATTTAATTGCACTGGGTTGTAGACAAAAGAAAATTCAAAGAAAATTTTCTGAAAACTATTCAATCAATTACGCATTGGGATTAGCAGTTGAGTAAAATTAGGACCAAGTGAGAAAACTCCAATATAAAGTATATTTTCTCGTGAAAGCCTTCATTATGGTATCCTTGACAAGTTCTCAAAAGTCCTCATCGATACGACCATGAACAACACTAAGAAATTTAAGGTCTAATGTATAAAAATGTTTTTTTTTGTAAATATCTTTTTATCTATAAGTTTGAGGTCAATTCAAGTTATAATAAAAGTTATAGATCCTAATTTTCTCTATAAACAAGGTAATATACAATTTTTACGTACGATGGACAGTTCTTGAGATATTAGGTTGATAATTATCCGTATCCATTTCGACAGTACCTCATGAATAGAATAGATGACGCGTTTATTTTTCATGGTTTCCCCGATAGGCGTAATCCATGTTGATTATAGAAAATCATGACCGGAGTTAAAATATTGTCATTTGAAGTCCAGCCCCACTGTTGTGGATCCATATTATCTCTTCCCAGCCAGGTCTCTATCTGGATATAGGTACACATAATACAGATGTTAGTAACTAACTGCAGCACTGGATGGAAGAGATGGCAATTTCACAGTTGTAGCAAACCTCGTTTATTTAGCAAAACGTAAAAAGCAATAATTATCGGTAGAAGTCTTAGTTGTTGAAAGAGCCGTGGAAAGTTCATCTATTTCTACTACATTAATAGTTGGTGAAGACATCGATCTGGTTGATACTACTGATAGGACCCACTAATCTGGTTCAAAATATTTATTCAATGAAACCTGGCAAGGGAAAAATTGGAACTAAGCTATGATAAGTA
>JAZBGY010001655.1:0-18465 GCA_037414755.1 Lydus trimaculatus
ATATTTCTCATCTGTTAGTTTGTGTCTTTCAAGAAAGTAAAATAAAAATATTTGGTAGGTGGAAAGTATTTCGATCTTCGTCTGATACATTTGGCCTGTTCATGTACCACCTAAAGTGCACAATGTTCTCTATGCTCCTAACAAAGAGAGCAAATATTTATCATCAACCAGGTTGAATTTTTATCTAGGAAATGGGGATGGTCTTTTGGAATTCAGCTACAGTTGGGAGGGGTCTACAGCCCTCATTCTTACACATCTGGTTGTCCAGTTTTGTTTTTATCTCGTTCTAACTTGTGTAGAAGATATGATTCTGGGCGGTGACCACGATTTTTCCAATGTACTCACTTAGCTGTCGCAAGCTGTATATACAGGCTTGGGCAAAAGTCCCGGAACGGTCAACTAACTCTAGATTTGGTAAAGCTAAACATCTGATTTTTTGGATATTGTAGTTTTAAGTTATGATCTATATTTTGGTGAACTTAGCGCTTCCGGTTTTACCGGAAGTAACTATCAACTTGCTTATTTTAAACAGAATGGTATAGTTTTTTGTGCATCTTTGAATTCTACGTATCAATCTTGACTATGTTGTATTAGGGTTCCCTATACCTAAATATAACTATTTGTGAGATATTACAGTTTTTTTGATCTTCAAAAATGTCTTTGGTACCCCAAATCTGAAGTAGTTTTAAAAGTAGTACCTTAATTTATCTTAGTGTAGTTCATAAAAAAGGGCATTAAGTGTCTTTTTGTATCAAATAACCAACTTTTACTCGGAAATAAAATTAATTTTTGAAATATCAACTCTCATTATATCACAAAGTGTGCTTGGACTGTATAAAGTTTAATGGAAATGAAAACAGAAAAAAACTGTAACATCTTACAAACGGTTATAGATAGGTATAGCGAACCCTAATACAGCATAGTCACGATTAATACGTAGAATTCAAAAATACCCAAAAAAATACCGCATTCTATTTAAAATAAGCAAATTGACAGCTACTTCCGGTTGAAGCGGAAGTGCCAACTTCACCAAAATACCCTAGATTAATAGGTCATAACCGAAGTTTACTACCCCCATTTTCTGTCTTAAACTTAAGTATGGCCACGAATGGAAAAACACGTGCCCCTTAGAATCTAGTGCCTTATCTACATACTGGAAAACATCAAAACCTAGTAAGAGTTTACTGGCAAGTGTATTGGGGTTTACTGAGGGCCGGTTCAACTTTGCTTCCTTATTCTCAACTTGGCATGCATTGAGGCTGCGACTCATCCCAATTTGTCACCCACATAAATTTTATTTTATTAGAATGAACTTTATGTACAAAAACATAAGGTTGATTTAGAGCAAAGTGGACTTTAAGTCGAGATTAAAAAATTGAGGCATAGACAACTATAGGCCCCCCACTTCCATATATAGACTATTCCAAAGCTCATCTGGTTAGGGATTCAGAGGGCGCTATTAAAAATTAAATGACGGGTTTGAAACTAAGATCAAAGATCAAAGTAAGCGGGAAATTTAAATTTCAACCTAAACATTCGAAATAAAATTTAAAGTCATTAAAAAAACAAAGTAGCTTATGATAAATTATATATTAACAACTAGATATAACACTACAACAAAACAACAATATAAAGAAAACGAATACAAACAAATAAAATTTCAAATAATAAACACACAAAAAATATAAAGACTAATGACAAACTAATATATAAACAAAACTATAGACTATAGACGAAACTGTACATATTGCAACACCAACAGCAAAACTTATTATTGATGTTGCAATATACGCAGTTTCCGCTGCACCCGCCTAGAGATTGCTTGGTCTTTTCGTTCACGGATGAAGCGCTTGCAGTACCATGGAATACTGATACAACAAACAGCCTCGGCAATGCACTTTTTGACGATTCCAAAGTGCGAAATCTATGTTCTCGCTAAGAGTAAAAATTAACTTCTTTCGAAGCTTCGTTTCCTTCAGTTTTTCAGACAGTAATTGCTCTGCGAGAGTCATCCCATGACCAACCACCAGCTTTTCCGAAGGATACGTTAGCCGCGGTTGATCATGTGATAACTCCTTCAACGAAATATATAAATTGCAAGGAAGCGAAGCATCGGAAGTAAGGACGGTTGAGCATTTCGCGCAATTACTCTTAGCGAGAATTCCACGAGCGATGTTTCCATTCACATAAGCAACCGAAAGGAATTCCATACTGCCAGCTAAAACAGCATTTACTATTTCAGTGACAGTATGATCTCCATTTTCCGGAGTGGTTACGTGAGTGGAACCACCCTCGACTGACGGTGTGTTTCGCTCTTCTTCTACCTCAAAAAAAAAATTGTAAATTGCTTAGCAGTTCCAAATCGTCTGCGCAATTAGTCCCATGCAACTTTTAGCGTAGAAGGCCATTCATGATTTGGACTTTTAAGCAACTTACAAATTATTGCACTGTCGGGTTGTTGTTGCCACATCCCGAACGAATCGCCCCAAACAAGTTCTTAAGGGGGTCTTGATTTAACACCCTCATACGGAGCTTGTTGAACCCGCTTTGCCGTACGATCTCTCAAACCCCCTTTACTGCATTAATAGTTGTAAACCATCCATCCTAAAATGATATATTGAAATAAATGTGAAAAATAAAATATAAAATGCAATACCTGTGAAGGGGGCCGACGTTTACTCCCTACAAATGACCTGTTCTGTATACATTTGTAGGCTCCATACCAGAACTCTAAATGTGGCGAATTTTGTGATACTGATGATCTCAATGCTCAAGGTACACTTCAAATCAAAAACAATTTTTCCAGTATTCTATTTATTAAAAACTAATATAACAGCTACAGGTGGCATCTGACGGCAAAGGACCTATAAAACACTTACATGATGCTATTTATAGTAATTTATATTAGAATAACTTACCAACACTAATTCTAGATTCGATGAAAGCGGCCACGGATCTACTCAAGATGTTGATTTGTGAGTTTATAAAGAACCTATAAAAGTTTTTCAAATACCAAAGTAAATTAACTATATGTTGAAAACATCAATTATTTCTTAAGTGCGAGAATCCCAATATATTGAAAACAATAGAATCAAAATCGTACCTGGTAGCCTGGCCGCTGGTTTTTATCTTGTTCATATATAGTGTTGATGTGGGTCCAACGAGCTGTCATTACGACATCGTGGCCTCCAATAGTAGAAGGAAAGCTTATAGGATGAGTTAAGAACTGATTGCGAGTACATTTGTGAAGGTGAGGAGGATCGAAGATAGTAAAAATTTTACTACCTTCGTGGAAAATATAAGGCTGGAATGGCGAGGAGCCCATTTTTTGCAAAGTACTGACATTCGTTGTCCCCATGTCGCAAATGGTGGCAACAACAGGCACACCAAAATGAATCAACGAACCAGTAACTTTACGAATAATGGTCTCTAGCTCGCCCGAACAAATACCCGTACGAGTGAAGTAGTAATCAACAGGTTGCTTGCACTTCCTCACGACACCTTGCGCCATGAAAACCAAGGCATGAGAAGCAATAATGTTTCTCCTGCCCTGATTTCCAAGATCTACAACACCTTCGTTCGCATCTAAAGAAGAATTGTATTAAATGTGCTGTCTTATTCTCATTTCATCGAACACAATACAGCACATTCTCTCTTCTTCCTTATATGAATCGAGAAATTTTGCAAGATATTGGAATAAATGTTCGTTTATCCCAGTGTGAAAATGAATTTTACTAAGAAGACGAGAAAGTGTAGTAGGTGAAGGAAGAGCGACAAATCGTCGAAGTAAAGAATAAGATCTAGGACTTTTTTTTAAAAGAGAAATAGCGAAGGTCTTCTCCTGCAAGGTCCATCGTCTGCCTTTTGGGGACGTTTTGCTGTTCGTAATTGCATTAAAATGAATTTTACTGTGGATGCAGGAATGTTCTTGAAAATAGTGTTAACCAATGCATCTGCATCACCACGTAATAAGTCCCTAATTTGATTTTTATATTTTTTGCATTTTTTTTTTTAAATATTTAAATGGCGCTTTTTGATTCTCAGCACAAGAATGAGCTTCTCTTTCGAAGAATGTCTGTTCATGCACTGAGAAATAAACGATTTTTTAAAAAGAGAAGATAGACCTTGCGAAGAGAATTCTGAAGCAGAAGAATCAAAGGATGTACTCGGTATAGTTGAAAATTCAGGTAGGGTTGAAGGAGTAGCAAAAAAAAGTAGAAGTAGAAACAATAGGTGATATAAGTGAAGAGATGGAAGTGGGAACGGCATTTAAATTGAGAGTGTTGTTTTTACAATTACGATACGATTCCCGTGAAAAGTGGCGACCACAGATGCGTTTGTAGCGATAGAATGCGGTGTCTTTGTTTTCCACACCAAGGGCATCAATCCATTCATCTAAAACAATTGTTTCCATTAAGAGACTTTTCTCTTAATAATACTTACAGTGGAAATTTACTTACTTTGTGGGGTTTTGCGGGAAATAATGCATTGGGAAATTTGCTTCACATTCTCCACAGATAATGCATCTTTCTAAAATTTGAATTGGTTTTATTGTTTATATTATTTTTATATATGTATTGGATTATCAGAGAAATACTTACTTACTGCCTCCCTTATACATGGTTAATTCTATGTAATCAATATTGATATAAATGTAATTTTGAAATTATGTTTTTTTCAAACAGTGGCCAACTACATACAGCACGCGCGAAATTTAAAAAAAAATTATATTACCGACACCTCTATCTATAAACACGAACTACTACTTGGTGTGTTTGCACATCTATGGATATAGATGTCGCTACACGTTGAGCATAGTAGCTCACTAGCGCCCTCTGAATCCCTAACCAGATAATGGTCACGTGACATCGGAACGTTTGATAATGCAACTGGAAAGACCCTGATATAGGGGCCTGAGGCGCTACAAAGTTATTAGGGCCCATTTAAATAAATCAGCCATTGTCAACTCTGTGTGAAAAACAAAAATCCATGCTCATATTGTGGTTTTCAGTTAAAATATAAATAAATAAATAAAATTGAAACTCTAATCAAACCACAAAATATATTTTTATATTTTATATCAAATATCAACCGCCAAATATGAAATTTATCATGAAATATATATTTTTTCATTGTAATTTGGGCCCCCTGGCTTGTGGCGCGCGACTCCAGCGCCTGTGTTCTGGCGCTAATTATGCAAAAGAAAAATAATTTCTTGAACCTTAAAAACCCTTACAAACCCCTAAAACCTTTATTTTCTTCAAACTACTTAACAAGTGTGCACCTAATTTTCACTTGACTTGAAATATATGTTCAAGCTTGTTTCAACTTTTACTTGACTTGAACAGACATGAATGTTAACTTCAAAGAGGATAAGATAGAGTATACCATATCCAAGGACCTAATGGAATCTTGACACAAACCTAGCAATATTAAATTTCCCCGTCAGGCTGGTATCATCTTTGTAATGATATTTTCAGGTCACGTGACCGCAACATTCAAAGTACCGTAAATCCCGGAATATAAGGCCATATTGTTGATTTAGATTTATAGGTATTTTCATTTTATAAGTCGTTCCGTTACTTCTGTGCTGGAATTTGTCAACATCTGTTTGTTTCGTCTTTAAGATAATGCACTTTTTATTGCAACGTAATTTAATTCTCCGAACAGAATAATCTAAGACATAAAAGAACACTATTGCAAATTATTTTATCATCACTACGTCATTTATCGTAACAACAATAATGAAGAAAAAGAATAAGAACGAAACTATTGGTGAAATAGGATTTTTATTTATAATTTTTTTTTTATTAAAAACAGTCCTAGTACTTGAAAAATATCAATAACTTTAAAGCCATTATGGGTATTAATTTTTTTTTTTGTAAACATTAAGATTTTACACGTCGTCTACCACAAGATTTTAAGCCATCTTTTTGTCTTAAAAACTCGACTTATATACCGGGATTTACGGTAATTTAATCTAAAATAATTTATATTTTGTAAATTCTTTTTTTTTCTCTTATGTACATAAGCCTCCCAACAATTAAAGAATAAAATACACCAAAGTATATATCCAAATTTAATTCCACTAATGGGTACTATTTTTCTTTGCGTAGACAATGTTGTCTAGTGATATTTCTTTCAAGTAAAAAACTCAATTAGGCCCTTGGATTTATTATAGTGATGAGCAGAATCGTTGTTCTCGATTTTCATAAGTTTTCAAGTATACTCGAGTACTTGACAGCTGTATCGATTCCTGTACTCGTGTACTCTTAACTTTTAACTACACCAATATAGAAATACAGAATCAAGTACACGACGTTTACCACTGTCTATTACGTGCCGTATCGAGAACCGAGAGTATCGAGTACTCGATTCCGCAGGTGGTCGATAAGACTCGATTCACTTATGTGCAAATCGAAATATCAAGCGCAACTGACTGTATCGCAGCGGTCTTTTTAAAATTTTTAGTGAATCAGAGAAATGTTGAATATTTTCGTCATATAATTTTTGTTTAATTTATTATAGTAATTTACAAGCAATCTAAATGAGATTAATATGGACCCCTCAATAAAAATATGATAAATAATAAGAATAAAGACATCCCTAAATTATATCTTATATCATTACTTTTAAGAATGGTTTTTGTTTTCAATAATATAACCTATAGAAATCGATTTTTTGTAGTTGACTCTGCCTTAACTATATAGCTGGCATTAGCTTCTATCTATATCTATAAGACCTCCGAGGCCGAGTACTGTACTCGATTTGCAAAAGTACTCGAATACCGAGTTCTCGATTCTTAAAAGTACTCGATTCTGCCCATCACTAAGATAGAGGGGAAGGTTTCCATAGAGTTTCAGCGCCTCTAACGTCTCGGGGTATGAACTAAAGCTTGAAACGCGCTAAAAGTATTTAAGCCAAGATTGATTTAATAGTTAAAATACATTTTCTTTAAAAGAAATAAGAACAAATAAGTGAAATCCATAATATGTATATTAAAAAAACGTATAAACAATTAATATTACAACGTATATTATAAAATTTTTCAAGTAACAATTCTAATTATAATTCTGTCCCGAATCACCAGGTAGCAGCTTGAATATATTCAAACGTATCCTCTATCTTATTCTCTTTGGTCAACTTGAAATATGTAAACTGTTTCTGTGAATCAAAGACTGCTATATCAATATGACAAATAAATTTATGTTCGAGACCGAAAAAACAGCCCATTCGATGACATTTTATTTGTTTGCTTGATTCAATTGAACACAAATTTGAATGTCTTGAATAGTTTGAATGAGGCTTAAGTGTGTGTTCTCACATGATTTTATTACAAAACGAATCTGGAAACCAATAAAAACACACTACAAGACACAGTGCAGTAAGTAAGGTTTCTATGGAAACCAATAAAACACAGTGCGGTAAGTAATATCATAACAGTACTTAATACAAATTTTGAAAAAATTTTCTTATCATTGGGGGGTTTTAGGATTCTTCAAATATTTCTGCGTTCATTTCTGTGTGGTAGTTTGATATGCGGCTGTTTTGAATTTTGAATATTCTACCCACATTTGGAATCTATCGCTTTTCTTTGTCAGCATAGACGCGGCCATGTATCAGAGTGTATATATTATTGACAAACCTACCTCCACCACCACTGCTTCGTTTGACTGATCGAACACTGCCATCCTGTCCCGATCTACGAGCAATCCTGTTAGCGAACACCTATGTTTCATCGACAACAACAACATGGCGCTTCGTCTAATGAAAATTTTTGAAATATTTTTCTAAAAAGATGAAGCATTCTTTTAATAGCCTTTGAGTGTCCTTCCCAATTTCCCAGTTGTTCCGCTCTAATAAACTCTTTAGCAATTGATACCATGTGGTAGGGTTTGTCGGTTTAAAAAAAAACCGGTTTAAAAACCGTTTTTTTTATATATTTATTCAATCCGAAAACCGGTTTTTGATTTCAAAAACCGATTTTTAAGTACTAAAAAATACTACAAAATCATTATCCCCTGCAAAAAGAAATTACAAATAAAATATTTTGCTTAAATTAAGCGCCTTTTTCGGTTCATGGTAGAAATTTTGTTCCCGGAGGTTGGCAACACTTGAAAAGATCGTAGGTTGAGAAGGTCGTTTTTGTTCTTTGATTGTCGTGATTAGTTGTAACAACCGATTATCTGTTGATCTGTGTTTTTAGTTGGTATTTATAATATATAACTTGCTGAAAGAAGATGATATGGCATTTGAAGATGATTATAGTGAGAATTTCTCAGACTTACAATTAGATAACGACTGTAGATTCTATACAATCTAGATTATTATGTACAAACAAACAATTTCCAAAATCTGAAAAATTTGTAGGTTTTTTTAGATCTCCTGTAAGAAATACTATGCTTCAGAATTATGTAAAACAAGAGAAAGGAAAGGAATTTAGTCTTATTTTTGATTGCCAAGCCAGCGGAATAGTCTAACTAGAGACGTTTATGCCCGTATTCATAAACCGAGCTTGAGACGCTGCCGTTGCTTGAGTACGAGTTGGCAACGCGTTTATATTTCATAAACCAACCTTGAGTCCCGACCGATGCTTAGATGCGAGCTTGGCTTAAGGTTGGGTGCTTGCTGACTTTAGACTGACTTGACGCCACCTTGTTTAACGTTTTGTTTGACAGTATGTTGTTTTATGAGTGATTTTCTGCAAAATTCTGAGGAGGACCAGCTTTTTACACTTTTTTTTTACAAGTTTGTTTAATCGAATAATTATATTTTATTTTTATGTTCTTTACCATCTTCTCTCACGCTGAACTTTTGTGGAGTATGGAATCAATATATCATTGTTCATTGTTGATACGAAAAAATTAACAGTGATAATCAATAATCGAGCATGCTATTATTATTGCAGTGTATATTGTTACTACTATTTAGTATTATTATTTGATTATTGAAACGTGCAATCACCACGATCGAAGATCACAATGAGTTAAATATAAATGAAAGAAATATTAGAAAATCTAGGGAATCTATAAGTCTTTTTCTCTATATATACAGCCGGAAAAATTAAACCCTTCACCTGTATGAAATACCTATTTGTATTTAAAGTTGAATATAGGCTAGCAGTATAAACAACCATTCCTAAATCGTAAATTAGTGGCAAGAAATCGTGACGCCGACAAAAGTAACTAGAATTCCCAAAATTTTTGTGCTCAAGCCGAACCTCGGCCGAGAATACCCGAAAAACGAATTATGAAATACACCTCGTGCTGGAGACTGAAGCCGTGCTTGGACAAGCAAGTCTTGAGACCAAGTCTGAGGTTCGTTTATGAATACGGGCATTAATGATATTGGTGCTACTCATATGTGGGATGAAACTCACCATCCTTAAATCGTAAAGCTTCTTGAAATGTTAGCACCAGTACGTCTAGCAGCTGAAGCATTAGGGCAGCGGGATGCTAATTTGATAATAAGCGAAGCTATATTTGAATTTTTGTAAAATGAACTGAAAAATTTAAAGACTGAGATTAGTTACAAATTATCAAATGCTTTGGAAATGCGCATTCAAGAAAAAAGACAAGTCGAATTTGTAACTATTGCTATATTTGCAAAATCCACTTTGTGCTATTTTCCACACCACCCATGAGGTGCGTTTTTTTCTTGTGGTATACCCTAGAGGCCTAATCCATTTTAAAACGATCAAAAGTATATAGAACTATCAACAAGACAAAAAGTTAAACAATATTAAATTTTACATTACTGATGGTGCAATCAAGTTAATTTAGAAAATTTTTGTCGAACGTATCGCTCTTTAGCAGGCCATTGTGTTTCCCGTAGAAAACAAACGAATATTAAGGCAATTGTTTTGCAAGAACAAAAGTGTTGAGATTTACGGATCTTATTTTAAGCCTGATAAACACGTATTGACATTGACCATTAATTCATGAATGGGATTCCTTTTAAATCATCAGAATTCAATTTACGAGGTTTTTTCAATCTTCCCGATTTTTTTCCCTCATGAAAATGGCTCATTTCAAAAACGAAAAAAATATTCTCATATTCTGCTCATTCTGGACTTTCATCTGAAGTGATACTTTGTTCACAAGTGTATAATTTTTAAAAGTTACTAGTCATTCTTTCGTCTCTTAAACGCCACTACCTACAAGGGCACTCAATTTTCATTATTGTTATGTGGTGACTTGTGTAATAATTATTTATTTAATTATTTTTATTAAATACTTATTTATTTATTATTAACTTTCATACAACTGTTTATGACTTAATTATTGTCTACCATCTTACTTATTTCTATAACTAATCTAGAGCCATCTATCTCACAACAATGATCCTTTTCTTATTTCGTCAACAAATAATGGAGCTGTTGTGTTAATCAAATAAAGAGTTTCCATTTTCAAATTCTTCAATTTGATTACGTAACAGTAGTCGCTTATACGCACTTTTAAACTGTAGCACATTAATCGCCGAAAAAAAGTTTCAATATAATGTGTGATGATTTATAGGTTAACAAATAGTTAAACTTATAGTTTTTCAAATCATTAAATAGATCAAACAAATTTGTTAAATTAGTAATGAGACCAAGGAATCCCATTTTTCTGTTATTTCTTAAAATTGGAGTGCCAGTCTTACCTGTCAGCCCCGTAATATGGTTTTAAAAAAATCACAATAACTTTTGAAAGCTTTACAATTTGTGCAGTTCAACATGTCAGCAATGACAAACGTCTTCGTCTTGTAGATTCAACAAAAATTCAAAAGTTTTGCAAACACTTCTACTCAAAGTTTACATCTCCAATATTACATTCATCCGGCTATCACCAATATTAATGTGTCTTTTAGTCAGTTTAGTAGCTGCTCGCAAACCTTTGTAGTTTCTGCAAGTTTTCAGTGTCATTCAATAATATCATTACTCATCTTTCTCTAAAATTTTTTATCACCTAGTGTATTTCTCACCAATTTTACCATGTGGCACATGTCGAAAAAAAAACATTTCTTAGAAGTAATAGGACTTTTAAAGTATGGTTTAAACGGTTATCCATAAGTAAAATTAGCCCTTAAATGTGTACACATGCTAATATGAGTCGGTACACCATCATATGTGGGGGAATAAACTTTCATGTAATAAATGAACGATCTGTTTCAATTAGTTGGCACGTTCCGAACAATTTAAAGTTTCAATTAAAAATATCCCAGTGGAATTTTCCAGCTTTTGTTCAAACTGCTCGCCATAAAAACTAAAGTGTATTTGGCCAATGGAACACTATCTTGGTCACAATTTTCAATTGTTCTCAAATATACGATACCATGTAAACAATTTCTATTATAAATAAACTGTTCATTGATTGCTATCTCATCAGTGACCAAATTTATCACAACAACTTTGGAACATGTAGTCCATATATCCATAGCTTCAAAAACCTCTTGCACTTTTGGTACATATGCTGTTGATATCGCTTCAAATTTCAGATGTGAACGACTTTTTAGTGTTTTTCCCAAACGCTCTAAATAATCTTCAGGGCAGAAGTGTGAGGAGCAGATCATTAATGTACATAAATTGTCTTGATCTAATAAACCAGAAACTTCTTTCCATAATCAGCAGATTTGTTCATTTTTAGAAAACCTAAATACTCCCAAAGTTAATTTAAACTCAGAAATGAAAACAAATAAAATTACAAAGGAAGGTTTTCAATAGGTACAATAAAATATTTCAAAAACTTATTCAATAATCTAAGTGTTTCTTGGAGCACTCATGTATAATGATCCTTTATCTATACTTCATTAATTACATTACTAATATATATGAGTAATAACTTTTGTCGCTTAGGGTACAGTAGTGGGGCAGGTTTGGATTTTGGTCAGGTTAATCTCATAACCATATTTGAAGAATACAGGATTTCAAACACGTGCTAGTAGTTTGTTTGACTTGTAAAGCAATTGTTTTTACAGTTGAATTTAAAAAATACCCAGTGTTTTTTTTTTGTAAAAAAAAATGAATATAAAAAGGTGCATTTGTCCGAGAGTGCCCCAGATAGGGACACGTCTGGACATACATGGGTTCAATTCGGACATCCATAAATAAATTAAGAACACATATTCTATTCAATGTTTTAATACTTAATATTTAGAGAGTCAAAATTACCATTATTAAATGTTTATTAATGTTAAGAATTAGAGCTAAACGTGAAGTCCCTGGAGCTGTGTGTTTGCTGGAGGGTGGAGTGGTGTTCCCGGAATTCAAATTGGTGTTCGGGAATCAGGGTTGATAGGTCTAGATCAGTTCTAATTCTGTTAGGAAGCAGCTTTTCGAACAGTTTTGATGTTGTGGATAACAGACTAAATGATCGGTGTGAGTTAACTTCGTTAACTGATTTTCCGGGTTTTGGTATCATGATGATATGAGCAAATTTCCATATTATCGGAATATATGACAGTCTTAACATACTATTGAAGATTGTTGTCAACAGAACGATTGCTTTTCTTGGGAGATGTTTAAGTGTGTTCCCTGTTATAAGGTCGTAGCCTGGAGCTTTGCGTTGATTTAATTTTTCAATCTCTTGCTTTACCTCATTGGGAGAAAACGGTTTAATGGGTAATGAATGACATTTGACAAGATATTCTCAAAAAATCTTGCATCATCATCAACGTTTCTGTGTGGAAGCAGTGTGAATACTTGTTCGAGGTGTTCAGCGAATGTTATGGCTTTTTCGAAGTTACTATTTGCCCAGCTACCGTCTTCTTTTCTTATTGGCGGTATTGACGTTTGTGGTCTTTTAAACTTTTTTGTGGCCTTCAAAATTGATCGATCATCTTTAGATAGTAAAGTGATGTAGCTCCAAGTTATGAAGAGAGTAAATTGTAAATTAGCAGAATAAATAATAAAAACAAAAAATCAGTCATTTTTGTTTGTTTCAGTTTACTTTAATTTTCCTTCCTTTTCTAATTCTTCGACTCTATTTTTCTCACGAGGAAGGGTACGTAGGTGCCCCCATCCTATTTTGTTTGTTTTCATATATGATGTAGTACTCAAAAAAATAAGTGACTCGTGTTTTTTTTTATATTGACGGAGATTTGGTTTTAAGGGGTAAACAACCACTTAAATCATGAAATGATTAAAATATTTTCTTATCCAAAGAATATTTATTTATATAATCGGTGTACCGGTTTCGGCTTTACGCCATCATCAGCAGCTTGCTAAAATTTACAATGTATATTAAGATTTGTTACATAATATTTAAAACATAAACTTACTCAAAATGCACAGAATTTTTATCAACATACATCAAGTACAATTTTATCAAATAACAAATTATTACAAATATATAAAATATTATTAATAATCAATTCTCTGTATAAATTACCACAATCACGTATTTATTAATTTATTAATTTTATATTAATTATTTTTAATTATTTCATTTTATAATTATTTTTTCATATAAAAAATCTGGTTGGATAGTTCTTTCTAGAATCACGTGTTGAATTATGAACTAAGATGGAAAGCGGAAGCAGCATGACCTTACAGGTGTGTAAACTGTGTAAACAAAATATGAAATATTACTAGAAAATAAAATTAATTTAACCTATAATTTTAAGATGTTTAAATGGAGGCTCAAAACCTATTTGTTCGTTTAATAGTTTGATTTTCTTCTTGTGGTGTTTATATATCTCGTACGCTTCTAACATTTTCATTTTTACTCCTTTATTACATTTATGTAACAATCTTGAATTCTGTATATCAATTTCGTGTCCTTCATTATTTAAATGTTGATAGACACTGGATGTGTTTGTTCTTTGGTGTTCTTGAATTCGTAATTTTAATTTCCTGTCTGTTTCACCAATGTAGGCTGTATTACAGTTTTTACATAACAATCTTTTCTCTTGTAACATAGAATGGACATTATTGTTAGTTTTTGTTATGTATGGAGGAATTGTTCGAGATTAAAACACTAATAATCAATATAATGCAATATAATGAACGATGTATTGAATGATCAAAATAACAATTAAATATTGAACAAGTTTGTAATTATAATTATCGAAAGAATAGATTGACGTTTTATATATCTTAATCAGTAGTACCATAACGATTGTTGGTTGTTTCCAGTACCAACTTTGTACATGAAAATACACCATAGTTTTGAAGGCAGGTTTTATGTTATATTTACCTAATATTTTTGGTAATCCTTGTATGTATTTATTATAGGTGAATGATTTGTAGATCACGTTCGAATTTATATCACGTTTATATAATGGATTTCTTCTTATTTTGATTTTCTTATGTAATTTATCAATTATGTTTGGTTTGTATATATTGAAACATTTAGCAAAAATTAATAGTAAAATTTGATGTGATGTACTTTTCTGGTGGGATGTTTGGCAAGGGTGAACTACCCTTATCTTAAATTTTTTTTCTACACTGAAAAAAGATATACATTAGTTGACTAGTGAGTCTGTAGATACTTGAATGATAGGTAATGTTTGTTTTTCCAGACAAAGTACCTATTTTTCATGGAAACATCCCTTAAACATTAGAAGTCGAATAATTACAGGCAGTTGTGTTTTTCTGTTGTTGATGTCCTTAAGGGTAATATAATACTGAAATTATTATTTTTGATAAGCAGTTTACAACTCCTATGTAGCACTAGCACCCCAAAATAATCAATATAAAAAATCCATAATTGCTACAATTAAAAAACATCCTGCGGTTGCTTGAAGGTTTTAGACAATGATTGATTCAATAAACGATTTGTTTGGACTGACATTGTCTTTATTAAAACTTTGATAAAAGAAATTGAATACACGACGTTTCGGTTGGTAATAATCTCCAACCGTTATCAAGTGAAAACTAAAAAAATATTATATAAAAAAATAGATTTAAGAGCTACTGTTTATATACAAAAAAGATGAGATTTCCAATCGGAGATTCTAGATTTTTGCGATTGTGGATTGCCAGATATTTGACACGTCAACGCTTGGTAGGCTGTATACGTTGTTGTTGATTTTGAGGTAAGCCGCTTCCTTGAATTTTCTTTTCCGCCAGTGGGATTCATATTGTAGGACTTTCGTCTCAGACCATTGTATGTTGTGGTGTGAAGCCCCGGCATGTTCTGCTATGAGTGATTTTGATACTTGACCTCGTTGTGTGTGTTGTTGTTCTCTTATCCTAACATTCAACGGCCTTTTGGTCTCCTCAATATATGATTTACCGCATTTACATGGGACTTGGTAAATGCACTCCTTCTTCAAAGTATCTTCTGGTTTAGTTTTGGTCAACATGCTCCTCAGGGTGTTTTCTGATGTGAATGCTGTTTTAACGTTGAATTTTGTGCCTATCCTCCTAATTTTTTCGGAGATTCCCCTAACGTAGGGGATTGTGAGGGGAGAGTGTGTTTGGTTTGCTTCTATGGAACTGGCTGTTCTTGTTCGTAGCGATTGGTTTATAGAGTCCTCTATCAACTTATTAGTGTAACGATTTTGTTGTAAGTTTCTCTTCATGTTTGAGAGTTCGTTTCCATGGAATGGTTACATAATTGTTGCGTCTTGTGTATCTAGTATTGTTGCAAATTTTAGGCAAACTTACATTGTTAATCTTAATATAAGAATTTACTTGCAGGTTTTGCTATCTGTAGTAGTGTGTGTTTGACTTGCGAAATCCCAAGCTATTAGGGACAGGTAGTAATTTTCTGTCGGCGCTCAATCGTCCGGTCACTTTTGGGACAACTTTATGATTAGCAGGGGGGTCAACTGAACGCAAAGCTCAATTGGCATACACCCGTTTTAAGATGCCTTTGTCCTTTTCCTCTGGTTTTATAAAAGCTGGAAGGATGACACATTAATTTAACGATTTGAAAATGTTTTGATTTTTCAGTTTTTTCTAGTACAAATTTTACGACCGTCTGCCCTTCAAAAGCAGATTTCCATTGACTAAACTATTCAACTGAAGAAAACTCCATGTTTTTAACTTAAATCTTAATGTTATGCGCAACTTCTAAATGTCTAATAACGTCAGTTTTAGCGAACGAACTGTATTCACACAATTGGCATTTTTTTTAGCACTTACATCAACTTATCGTAAACCATGCTGTTTTTTATTATGAACATTAAATTTATAAACATTGTTAAAATAAGATAACAAGCAATATGAGGTATTTGGAGAATATTAATAAAACCAACAACTATGCCGACAGTTTTGTGACTATTTTATTATGTCACTTCTTCAGGGCTACAATAGATATAGATTGAGCAATAGACATCAACAATAAAAGTTACAAACCTAATTGTTATAATTTAAAATTCTTTGTCAAGTTGTAAATAAAAATGAAACATCGTCAACCATTCATGTATAAGACAACTAACCATCGACCATGAATTTTAAAAATTATGTCAAATATACTTATTTAGTACAAAACTACTGTTATCAATAATTACAAAATCAACACACAATCCAAACAAAATAATAATTATTACAAAATCAAAACAATTAATCACAAGACAACGACGAAAGCAATCAAAACACCAAGTCATTAATAGGTAAACAATATGGAGAATTAACAATATGGTAGTAAAACGCATGATTATTCTCAATCACTGTAAAGGCGCATGACCATCTCAACCATTGTAAAAGGGAGGAATACACTCCAGAAGATGATCATAGGCGTGCGTCGTTTCAGCTGTATCTTCTTTAAAGTTAATACTACGTGTTTTCTTTATAAATATAGATTCGCTTAAAAGCCTTAACCGATTATTCTCTTCAATGTCTAATATTTTTGTAGCTTTTACATCCAGGTTGAAGTTGTGACCCAATTCAAAATGGTGTATAGCTAGGGCTGTTTTATTCTTCTTCGTGCTATTGACAATACGACAATCACGACTTTGTTGTTGTAATCGGTTACCAATAAGTTGAGAAGTTTGGCCAACATAGGACATATCACAATTGCAACATCGTATACTGTAAACCACATTAGACAATTCATCCTTGTTATTACCATCCTTCAACTTACAAGGAAAGTGCGTGAGGTGACCCTCGCCGATTTTGTTCTTCTTTTAATATGTTATTCTGCATCGAAATCTAGGGTACCCGTATTTTTTTTCATGTGCGGAAAACATATTTAAGGGGTGAAATCATCCCTCAAAGTTGGGACGTCGAACGAGTGATTTTTAAATTTGAAGGGTTTGTAACTTGAATAGTCGAATGGGCTTAACAAAAAAAGATATGTTGTAATTAACAATGAAAAATGCCGTTAGTGTTATATTGAAAAGGTGACATCGACGGGTTGTATACGATTTATAGTGGTTGAAATGCACGAGGATATTATAAAAAAAGAAACTATTGCTGATATTTAAGTAAATCCAATGAAAATTCAAAGAGGAAAAAAAGTTAGAAGAAACCTATTTTAGCGTTTCTCAAACAAACATGTCTAAGGGGGTGACTTACCCCTACAATACCATTTCTCATTAGTGGAATCGCATTAGTCCCTTTTCGTTATACATCCCTTATGATTCGACTATGAATAGTTTTCATGCTGATATTCAAGGATCACATTGCTCCAACAGCACAAAATTCAATTTGTTCAAAAAATCACCGCCTTGATTTTCACACCTTAACTGTAATAATTCTGTATTCCAATTTCAAACCATTTTAAAACTTGGTTGATCGATGTATATTTCCTCAATGTTGGTTCGGCAAATTTATTATTAATTGATTGATGGACTGGGCATTCTCCGCAACTAGTGAAAGACATGCAACCCTTGAATAAGGATGTCAAAGCAATGATTATACCAAAGGCTACAACTGGAAAAATCCAACTTTAAGATGTTTTCGGATTTCGAGTGTGGAAGAATTTTGTTAGGAATTTTTCCGATACTGCTTTGTTGATGAATTATGATATAAATTTACATTTAAGAAATAATATTATCAAACTGCAATCATTAGTTCATAAACAGTTATCATCACCACGGTATGTTGATCTCTTTAGGTATTCTTGGTACAAAAGTGGTTACACAGATGTAAAACCGGACAGTTTTGAAAATCGTGTAAATTTTGCATTTGGAAATGCCTGTCAATCACATTGTACAATTCCAGGATGTGAAAATACCGCATTTATTCAGTGTTATTGGTGTAAACAGTTATTGTGTTTTCAACATTTTTTCGAGGATTATCATTATTGCTGTAACTATAATGAATAATGAGGCATGTTATTTGGTGAAGATAATCATATCATAACGTGATAGTTTTTACCATTGAGCATATACCTCTACGTTCGTATATTGTCATTGTAGCAATTGATTTTATAAAGTCATTGATACTACTACTTTGTAATTACTATTTAAATATATTTCTAAATATTAATATTTATATACATTTATATATTATATTTACTTATATTTTCTTTTGAAATTTTTAAAACTTTTACCTCAAAATCAGTTAAACTTCAAAACTCGTCAAGTTATAAT
>JAZBGY010001657.1:0-18425 GCA_037414755.1 Lydus trimaculatus
TGTTTTATCAACATTTCTATAATATCATCAATATAAATTAAATCTTTTTGATATAAATTATTATGAAATTTTTTGATAAACAATTCAAATTGATAACAATCACATATTAATGAATTTTTAAAAAATAAACAATCATTCTTATCAATAATTAAATTATTTGTTATTGTTATCATTTGTGATAAAATTGGTGAATTATATTCCATTGCTTTTGTAAATAAACGTAAATCACGTGTTGTATCCAAATTATCAAATGTATAATTTAATAAAATCTCCAATATCTCATTATTATTATTATTAATAATTGCATATTCTAATGCTAATTGTTTATGTACATTTCTTATCATTACATCAACATTATAATATAATAATTGTAAAATTTTATTATAATGTTGTTCTAAACATGCTAAATGTAATGCTGTTTCATTACGTTTATTACAAAAATTGATTAAATTTAAATTAAATTTTAAAATCGTATCAATTATTTCCGTATCATTAGTTAAATGTAATATTGTATTATTATCAATTGTTGTTAATTTAAAATTGGCGCCATATAATAGTAATTTTAATGTAAAATAGTTGGTATTTATTGATTGACATGCTAATAATAATGGTGTTTCACCAAATTGATTTTGTTGATTTAAATCAATTTCAGAATTTTCACACAATAAATCGAACAATTCTTTACTGAAATTAAACAATAAACATTAATTATTTGAATATAATCGTGGAATAAAAGCGCCATCTTTTAGTACTTTTAATGTGCAGTAGTTGGTATTAGAATAAGAAGTTAATAGTAGCGCTACTCAATTGTGTTTAGTAATTTTAACGAACAGCCATTGGTATTATAGTAAGCTGATTGTAGCTCTATCTAAAATTCTGGTTTTTAATTTAAATAAATATTGAGTATATACGAGGGGTGTTCGTTTAGTCGATAAATAAATCGTCATAATAATAAGAAATAACCTTACTTTTCGGTTAAAACAGCTTCATGTAATAATGTATCACCGGAAGAATCTCGACTATTAATCTCATTACCGGATTTTAAAAATTCCTTTAAAATATCCATTATTATTAAGACTGTTTCACACTAGATTATAATGCAATTAATCGAGTATAAACACAGTGTATCACATAACCTATAAACCTTGATAACTTCACACCATTGACGTAAAAATCAATACTTTGTTTTGTGAATTTATCAATTTTTAGCGATATTTCTATTAGAAATCACCAAAAAAAATAAAATAAGAGAGAATTGGTTATATACAGGCGGTCCCCAATATGTCTGTCTCATCCGTGCCTTTGATTAAACGTCTTAGCCACGCCCCAAATTCTAGAATTTGTTAGAAATAATGAATAATTCATTAATGTTTATTGTTTTTTTTTTTTTTAATAATGTGTTTGTTCCCGATAACACCCTCACACCTCATTTAATTTTAGGTCAAGTGTATTTGAAGAAAACGTGATAGGTAGCGCATGTCGGTCAAACAACCCCCTCAACTATAACTAACCATTGGTCAGTTCTATCATAGCAGCCTACTTGAATTATAGTCGTTTGATCAGTTTTTAAGCGTGTGTGGGACAGCCAATTAGTGATCTATTATCTCTATCTCTATCTATCCGGTTTATAACTATCTCCATCTCTATTGTCATCATTGTCATTATTATTTAAAACAGCTAAAAAGTAACGGAAATCAACAAAAAAACGCAGGTAGGATTTTTTTTTCAAATTAAAAAACAAAAGAAATTTGAACAAAAAAAAAACAATTGACAATCGTTGAATGTATATATGACACGTAAATTATGTTGTAAACGTTTATTGTTACCATTAGTGACCAATTTCAAGTTCATATCGTTTATTAAAATCAAATAAACTATTTAAAACATTGATAAAGATCGATAATATCAAGTGAAAAGGGGTGTAGGGTAGGGGGGTGGCGGTGAAATTATATAGAACTTGGCCTACTTTAATTTTCTTAAGAAAATCAAAGTAGGCGCGCGTGACAAAATTTTTGCATAATTTTACTACTTAATCAACATGCAAACAATTGAAGTTCACTGACAATCCTAGTAGGCTATGATTTAAAAAAAAAACAAAACAAAATAACAACAAAACAAAATCAACCTTGGCCATGATTTTTGTTATTAATTTAAGTGAAAAAAATAATAAACAAAATATATTAAATCAAGTAGGCTTGGTTTATTCTAGTAGTTTATGGAAATATAGTAGCCAACTATGATCGTTATCGGTGGAATTCCATCAATATTGTCCTAAATTCGATAAAAAAAATACTGGTATTCCATGTAATATTGTCATATTCCGCGCGTCGCTGCCCCCTATCCCCCACACCCTCCCCTACCAATAATTACCTTTATTGTTATTGTGGACATGATAAACATTTTGTTTTTTTTTTTCAATATAATTGCATGTTGGTATATAGAAATAGAATCAAGTAAACTATGTGTGTGTGTGATACTTTCATTTGTTATTTTCATAGATGACTTGATTCATTTTATTATTGGATAATGGCGGAAAATGTTAAAGTTATTGTAAGATGTCGGCCGATGAACAAAAAAGAACAAGATCTCAACTGTCAAGTAAGTGTAATTAATTAATTAATCAACTATAATTAATTAATTAATTAATTAATTAGTGTGTTGTAAAAATGAAAAATTGTATGGTGGAAATATGGGATCCAACAGAAGGACCATCATATCCAAAACAATTCACATTTGATTCAGTTTATGATCAAGATTCAAATACTGAAACAATCTATAACGACATCTGTTATCCACTAGTTGAAGTAATATTTTATAATACTGAATATGCTAAATTATTATAATTTTGTTGTTGTTATTAGAGTGTTTTAGAAGGTTATAATGCAACAATTTTCGTATATGGTCAAACTGGATGCGGTAAATCCCATACGATGGAAGGTCAAAAATTCGGGGATTACCCGGAAAAAGGTGTTATAAGTCGTGCATTTGAACATGTATTTGAAGCAATAGCTGTTACTAGCGGTGTTAAATATTTAGCATTAATTAGTTATCTTGAAATCTACAACGAACAAATTAGGTTTAATTAAATTCAATTAAATTAAATTAATTGCTAATATTCAAATAATTTAGGGATTTATTATTACCTAGTGATAAAGTTGGTAATACTCCAGTATTAAATTTAAAAGAAACACCAACAGATGGCGTCACCATATCTGGTAGATTTGAACTACTTAAACAAAATTGTGAGACAGGACCGTATTTGATAAATTTTTTATTGTAGGCTTAACATCACATCCAGTACAAAATGCAGCTGAATGTGAACATTATTTAAATTTAGGATCGAAAAATCGTATAATCGGTGCCACATTAATGAATCAAAATAGTTCAAGGTCACATAGTATATTTACAATAAATATCGAACAAATTAGTAATTTAAACAATCAAAATAATAATAATAATAATGAAGGTATACGTAAAGGTAAATTGAATTTGGTTGATTTAGCCGGTTCAGAACGTCAAACAAAAACCGGTGCAACTGGTGAACGTTTAAAAGAAGCAACAAAAATTAATTTATCATTAAGTGCATTAGGTAATGTGATATCAGCATTAGTTGATGGTAAATCAAAACATATACCATATCGTGATTCAAAATTAACAAGATTATTACAGGTTAGTACTTATAATAGCAGAACATAACCTCAATCATCAAATGTCAATACAGTAAGCGCCATCTATGTTTTTTTTTTGTAGGATTCTTTAGGTGGTAATACGAAAACATTGATGATAGCTTGTATAAGTCCATCAAGTCGTGATTATGTTGAAACATTATCAACATTACGGTATGCAAATCGTGCAAAAAATATTCATAATAAACCGATAGTTAATGAAGATCCCAAAGATACAATATTGCGGCAATATCAAGAAGAGATTGAGCGTTTGAAACAAATGTTGAATAGTCAACAACAACAACAACAACGGCGTGATTCGTTAGTAATTGAAGATTACGATGAAGATCAAGATGGAGATGCAGCAAAACCGGATTTTAATATAAAACGTGATAAATTACTACAACAATACCAAAATGAAATGGAAAAATTGAAGAATTTACATGAAAATGAACGAAATGAAAAGGAAAATATTTTAAAACAAATTGAAACAATTAAAAATGAATATGAAATAAATATAAAAAAATTAAATGATGAAATTGAAATGGAAAAAAAACGTAAGAAACAACAAACACCAATCAATGTACCAACAACAAAACAAGAAATCCTTCAACGTATTGAACAATTAAAAGCTGTAATGATTGGTGGTGAAAAAGCAAATGATAAAGAATTATCAGAACGACGTAAACGTAAAAAACAACAAGCTGAAAAACGTGCAAATTTAATTGCACATTTATTAGCTAAAATTGATATGAATGAAGATCGTCAATTATTAACAACACAATATAAAGATATAAGTGATGAATTAAATTTAAAAACGGATTTATTACGTCATTATCGACATAAAGTCAAAATTTTAGAAAAAGAAATTCAAGATATACAAAGTGAATTTGAATTAGAACGACAAGATTATTTAGAAACAATCAGGAAACAAGAACAAAATATTAAATTATTAACACAAATTTCCGAAAAAATCGCCACAACATTACGGAAACAATGCAATTATAGGTTAGTTATGGCCGCACAAGGACTGTCAAACCGCTCCGCCCTCTATAAGATTATGTAGTGGATGACGTCACTGACGATTCAAAATCAAGATACTTGTAGATATAAAGATGTCAGTGATATTACTGGTCGCTTACATGAACAACCACTGACGTCACAAACCTAAATCATTGGTCAATCAGTTTTGTAGAAAAAACGACTTGACAGTCCTTGATGTATGCAAAAATCCTTAAATTACCATATTAGAACTACTACAGTAGATTATTTGTAATATCTCTATTAGAACTACTATAGTAGACCTTTTGTACAGTGATATACGGGGTATTTATGAGAAGTTTCCATTTTTTGTTTTTGTAGTGATTTAGAAGCAATTAAAGAACAAGCAATTTGGTTGGAGGATGTGCAACGATTTAAATTACCAGAAATCGTGATACCACGTACAAAATTACCACCACCAGGTAACTAGATTATTTCAAAAAAAAAATTTTAGGGATTTTTTCGTTATTATTATTGATAAAAATTAGGCCGTCATCTACATGATATACAAACAGCACCGGCTCGTTTACAAGAATCATTTGATGATTTCGACAAAGATACGTTAGAAGAGGTGATTTGATTTTTTTTTGTTGTGTGTATTAAACAATTGAACTATTTTTATTTTATTTATGTTGGTATTAAAATTGGCGCTTTTTTTTTATTTCAAAATTCGTAATTTTGTATATAAAATAATTATCTAAAGCACGCTTATCTTGTGCATGCTTGCACTTAATAGGATTAAATAATGACGTATTTGTGATAACAAATGAGGTAATTTGTTTGTAATTTTTGTCATTAATTTTTTTGAAAATTATTGGAATTTTCTAGAAATTGGAAAATTCAGAAAAACAAGATATAATCACTAGTTATTTTCAACCAACAATGCAACGTGCAAATGAACTACTCAATCAACAAACTAAATTAGATCCAAATCAGGTTATTAATCGATGGCGAGGTAATTTAAATCATGGTAGTATGATTCTTTGTTTATTCAATTAGAAAACAATTGATTTTTTTGTTTTTTATAAATAAAATCCGTAGATTTTACTCGTCGAAATCGATTGAAATCGAACGAATCACCATCAAGATCTACATTGATTGGTGGTAGTGGATTAAGTCAAAGTTACGGTAATGGCATTAATAATGTATGGTTGAATGGTATTGAAAAGGGGGTGGAGTCAAATTTTGATAAATAACCAATAAAATTCTATATTGTTGACAGGTACATCTACGATTGGTAATGAATCAAATCAACGACGACCAATCCGATTAGAAGCATTACCAACTATTGAAAAACGCGGAAAAAGACTAAATACAATGGAATTTTTGTAAATACCACAACATAGAAAGAAAAAAAACAAAACAAAAAACGTGTGATATAGTTTTAATACAAATATTTTTAATAAATTTTATTGAATTTTACGTTAAACCCTCTTGGAAGGTTAATGTTTTACCTTCGTTGGCCTCTTTTTGCATTTCCAATGCCATATTTTTATATTTATCCGCCATTTCTTGATTTTGTGCAACACCTACAAAATAAAATCCCCAAATCATTACCAACTTATTATTTAAAAAAACAAAAATTACCATCGCCTTTAGCATACATTCGACTTAAATTCGCACAACTATACATATTGCCCAAATTACAACCTTCTGTGGCGTATTTGAAAGCCTTCTCCATACTCTTCTGTACAATATACTCGTTTTCTGTATTCTCTTTACGTACACCCGCTATATACATACCGGATAGATAATAGCAAGCGTTTGCGTTTTTCGCCTGGCAGGATTTCTCCAACATCGACATACCCTACAACAACAATCATTTGTTTCATCAATCATATGGGGAGTAGTTCAAAACGAATACTTTTGTAATGTCTTGTGTTAAACCGGATTGATCATTTTTCGTCACCAACAATAAACCTTGATGCAAACACGAATCTGGATCATCTAAACTACAACCTTTCTCGAAATAATCATAAGCTTGCCTATAATCGGCTGCTGGTAAACCACGTCCTAATAATGCGTATGTTGCATATTTCGAACAACTGCGTGCATATCGATAATCATCACATGTATTACGATAAACTAGACCAGCTTTTTTATAATTTTTATCAATAGTTTCCAAATAATCGGCCAATAGATGACAAACTAAAACACGAAAAAAAGCGAGGTTATGTTCGATAAATTACGTAATTATCGATATTTTTATAGAAATTTCTAGTGAGATCGTTGGATAATTGGAAATTTTATCCGAATTTCATGATTTTCGTCCGTAATCATTGCGGAATTGTGGAGAAAATCGGATAATTCGAGGCAATAAAAGTGAGGTTATGTTGCTATATACCTTCCGGTTTTTTCTCACTATAACAACCGAAACGGTATTCAATACCCAAATTTTTGATAAAATCCTTAACTTCAGACTCTGATTTGAAATTATAAGCCATTTCGTTCAAAAAAATCACCGAAATAACCAAAATTAATAATTTGACAGCTACCTTTGAACTACTTTTGTAACATTAGAACTATTCGGTAGTTAATTTGTATCGATTTTGAAATAATGTACGAGGTGTGTACGAAAAGTCGATTTTGTTACAAATACGAAATTTTTATTAATCAGTGGAAAAATACAACAATTATTAGACATTCAACACGAAAAAAAAATGATTACAATCTATTTTACAATTGTTACTAAATTAAAAACAAATTACTAAAATCTAAAGAACTTAATTGTCAATCAGTCAAATAAATAAACACAAAAATCTCATTTTAATTAGTGGATGAATGAAGAGAAAAATCGGCGTAATACAACCATCATCCCCATATACGTTTCCCTATTGTTTATTTATTGTAATTTAAATTTAGTTTATTGTAAATACGGTGGTCCACTTATTGGTGAATCAGGGAAACGTTGCATATACCGCTCCAATTTCAAATATTTGACAGTCACCAAATTACCAGCATACCTAAAAAATGTTGATATAAAGTTTACGCTAACAAAATAAAGTTATTGAGGCTACAAACCACCATCCGTGTAGATTACGGTAAGCAATCAATGCATCTGAACGATCAGCACATTTTAAATAAACACAATTCGAATCAATTTCACAATGTAATATACGACATTGTTGTGCACATTTTGTTAATACAGCTTTTTTAATTGATAAAATATTACGATCACCATCTTCAATCATACCACGTATTTTCAAACATGGTGTTGGTGAACAATTTAAACTATTTACACTACCAGATTGTGTTTCGAAGGCTTGTCCTTGCCAGATTTTTTGATTTTTTTTTATTGAATTTATACATGGACCACCTAACCATCTCCATACTTCTGTGGGTTCACCTTTAACAATTTGTAATTCGGTACGTATACGTGATTCATTCTCATCAATATATTTAACAACTTTTGCCCATGTTTTTTGTTTTGATTTACGTTGATTGATTGGTATTAACATGTCACGTATATGATTTATAACTAAATAATTATTATTATTATTATCATTATTATTTATAGTATTATTACAATTTGTTTGTAATATATCAATTATACTTTCAACTAATGTTATCTCTTCTTCATATTGATGTTGATAATATTGTTTATAATATTTATATAAATAATTTATCAATAATAATATTGTAATACCTAATATTATTGTTAATAAAAAATTAAAGATTTTCTTTATTAAATTTGTTAAATAACATTGCCATGGTATTGATGGATTTGTTGATATTAAACCGGTTATTTTTGTTGCTCGTTGATTATTAACAATTTCCTATAAACACACATACACACATATATAAAGCTCAGCTTAAATTATTTGCATACTAGAGATAAGCCTGGCTTTTAAGAATGGCGATCTAAGAAATGAAAAGTTGAACATACTGCGCAAGTAATGACGTCAGGTGACAGTGTTGCTTTCCAAACAAATCAACTTCATTAAGTGAGGTTATGTGGATATATTGATTTGTTTGGAAAGCAACACTGTCATCTGACGTCATCGCTTTCAGTCTATTTTTGCTTCCTTAATTTAGGGCAAAGTTAAAAGAATGGAAGCTGAACCGGGTGTTTCTCATCGATCTTAAAATCATAGAAAAGTACTAAAACCCCAGTTTAGTTTCAATTCCTTATTCGAGACTTATTGTCGACCTTGCTATAAATCAACTTTATGCTTCTTGCTGATAAGGTTCATTTTAATTAAGCAGAGTTTAAGTACGTGACAATATGTAAAATGAGTCTTATGCTCAAGAAATATAAAGTAAGGTCAGTCACAAAGGATACCCAAGTCTAGGATGAGGAACTAGGCATTAGTCACTTTAAAGCCCCGTTTAGCTACAGTTTTTCAAACACGCCTTAAGTTTGCCGTTGCCATGAATCCTTGTACATAACGACAAGTTTAACCAGAAACTATACCAAGTGAAAGAATAAGGAATTGTAGATGAACCAATCCCAAAGAATATAAGTCTGGTTTAAGTGGTAAAGTCGAGTTTTCGATGGGGAAATTTTTACAATACAAAGATCACCCTTAAACTAATCCAAGGTCAGGTTTTTTATCTATTCTTGCTAAAGTTCGCTACCAAGTCTATTTTTTGTCTTAAACTTAGCTTAAAGTTTCTTGATCGTAAAAATCAGTTTGTTTTGCCATACATTTAACTCTCAAAGGCTTAAATCATAATGGATGAGAATTAAGTCGATGTTTATGAAGCAAAAACGACAAGTTGGGCTAGTTTCAAACAATAAATGCCCTGTTCATCTACTCTTTCTAAAGTTCGACTTAAAGTCAACTCAAATCCAAACTAAAGTGTTCTTGACTTATTTTACTTACTTGATTTTTAAGAATGAAAGTCGCAATTAAGTCGAGGTTTTGGATGGTAAGTTGGTTATTCAATGTATTTTTGGTATATTTTCATTAAAAAAAAAGAATTAGCACTAATTTTAAGTGCCGGTTTATCTATGTTACGATGGAAGATAATCCTGGCTTTAAAACAAGACGAAATTAGAAAAGATCGACCTTAGATTAGATTTAGTCTTTGACTATAAGACTCATTCTTACTTGACTTTAAAAAAATATAAATCTGGTTTAAACCACAATTAAGTCGAACTTACGGAAGGAACAATGAATTGATTAACTGAAAATTTTCCTAATTTATACTGAATTGAACCCGAATATGTTAAGATCGATTTTGTGTTGAACCTATCTAGAAATTCATTGATCATAAGTGACAGTTTGTTACACCATACATTTAAATTCAAAATTTGAGGCATGACTTAAGTCGAGATTTATAAAGTAACAACGAATCGGGCAAAAATCAAAAGAATTCACTTATATTCAAATAAAAACTGTCGACTAATTTGAAAGAATACAAACCTTAATATAAACATTAAAGCCCGGTTTATCTATTCCATCTAAAGTTTGACTTAAAGTCAACTTAATTTTAAATCAAAACTAAAGTATTCTTGATTATAAGATTAATTCTTACAATTAGTTAACTTTGAAAAAATATAAATCTGACTGAAGTGGTAAAGCCACAATTAAGTCGAGCTTACTTAAGGAACATTGAATTGATTAAACGAAAATTCTCCTAATTTACACCGGTTTATTCAAAGTTCGCTACCACCAAACTTAAACGTGTTAAAGTTCGATTCTGTCCTAAAATTCTTTGATCATAAGTGACAGTTTGTTTCACCATACAATTAAATTCAAAATTTTAAGCATGACTTAAGTCGAGATTTATAAACTAACAAAGAATCGGGCCAAAATCGAGAGAATTCGCTTATATTCAATTAAAAACTCTTGACTAGTTCGAAAGAATACAAAACAATAAAGCCCGGTTTATCTACTCTTTATAAAGTTTGACTTAAAGGCAACTTAATCTTAAATCAAAACTAAAGTATTTTTGATTATAAGATTAATTCTTACAATTAGTTAACTTTAAAAAGATATAAATCTGGCTTAATTGGTAAAGCCAGAATTAAGTCGAGCTTACTTAAGGAACATTGAATTGATTAAACGAAAATTCTCCTAATTTACACCGATTATTCAAACATCACTACCAAACCTAAACGTGGTAAAGTCGATTTTATCCTAAAATTCTTTGATAATAAGTGACAGTTTGTTACACCATACAATTAAATTCAAAATTTTAAGCATGACTTAAGTCGAGATTTATAAACTAACAACGAATCGGGCCAAAATCAAGAGAATTCACTTATATTCAAATAAAAACTTTAGACTAATTTGAACACAATACAAACCTTAATATAAACATTAAAGCCTGGTTTATCTTCTATTCTTTCATCTTTAATAATTGCGACTTAAATCGTAAATTTTTACATTATAAAACCAGATTGGAATTAAATCGAAATTTACGAAATCAGAACAAATCTTAATATTCAAGAAATTTTAAATATACTAAAGCCCGGTTTAACTATACACTTTCTTAAAGGATAATCTAGAGACTATACAGACACTTTTAATTGACAGCCACACCTACATTATCATCTCGATTTTTAATGCAACATCCTCCATATTTCGTACAACTCTAACGATTGGTAAAGTGGGCGATGCAATTTCAAATTTTGAGATTACACTCAACTACCCTTCCTTAATCTCGACTTAAAGTCGATCTACTGTATATTTCTTGTATGTACATAAAAACATTATTATATATTAAGCCGAGATAAAGGAATTGGATTTGAGTTAAGTGTGGCTTAAGTAATAAGGAGATGGTTTAAAGGAGACTGTGCCTCTCTTCTTATCTCTTGTATTTATACAATATTTAATAATAATAAGTACGTACCATATCAGTAGCAATCATATCATCAATAAATTCATTACCATTATCACCATCATCAAATTGTATTACTGATAAATCCCAATGTTTATTAAAAAATAATAAAACTTCCAAATTTTTTAAATCATTCATAATATTATCTTTTGTACGATTATATTTTAATTGAATAAAATCAATTATATTATCTTCACTCATAAATGATTTAAATTGACGATTATTATTATTATTATTATTATTATTACATAAATTATTGATAAAACGATTATCCAATTCCGGTTTAATTATTTGAAATAAATATCTAGCATTATTGATATCATTCTCATAAATACAATTCACATATTTCTTCTTTACTAACTTATTATTATTATTATTATTATTATTGTTGTTATCACAACGAGGCACAGCAACTAAACCGGAAAACAAAAAGGATGTAAATCAACAAAATGTACAAATAAAAATTGTTAAAAAAAATCATCAAATATTTATTTTAAATTTGTTTTTTGTCAAAATTATTTAAATCAAAATCTATCTTTATTTATTCAATTGGAATATAATCATTATTGATAACAGGATCCTTACCAGATATTTCATATGGTGAATCAGATTTGATACCAATATAAACCAAACCAATTATAATAAAAAAAATAATTGCCACAAATAGAACCATACATGGTACGAAATTATTTTTAAAAATATTCAAATTTTGATTATAATTCGAATTATTATTATTATAGAGACTTGGACGACTTTTTGTTGTTGTTTGTCGATAACTACAATGAAAATTTTATAAAATTAACAATCAATGATTTGGCGCCAAAATTTGATTTTTTTCCGTAATACGCATGTCAATTCCCGATTCGAATTTTTTTTACAATGCGCATGTTTGTACTAAAAATTCAAATTTACGCGCCACAACCCCACCGAAATGCGGCAAATTTGAAAATTAACCTGTTTAGATAAGTTCTAGCACCACTATTACCACCATTATTAATATCATGCTCTTTAATTCCATCATTTTTATAATCGTAATTATTCAAATTTTTCGGACTCTCTTTTAATTGTGATAAAGTTTTTGTGAAATTACTTAAAAACGGTGTATTCTCTTTATCATGTAATGTTTCTTCAATATTTGATGATGATGATGAATATAACGATTTATCATAACCTAAAAAAATTGAATTATTGATTTTGATTTGAGGGTGCGAGGGGTTTGAGGGTTGACTAACCGGATGAATATCTGGATCGTATTTTATTTAAACGATCAGCAATATTATCAACAGCATTTGTAGCCGATACATAACTGGATGGTAATCGTGATGGTGATGGGGATGGAGATGTTTTATAATTGTCGATAAATGAACGTGTTTCTTGTTGATAATTATTATCGATATCATCTGTATCAGATCCTGTATCGTATTCGTCACGTGCACTACGTACAATTTTCTCAGTTCTTGTTGTAACTGTTGTTATTTTTGCATCTGATGGTTGCCTACCACTGAATTTTGTTGTTGTTGTTGATGGTAAAGGTGGTTGCATCACTGATCCACCAATAGTTGTACGTTTATTATAATTTTCACGTTTTACAGTTCTAGTTGTGTCAATATCGCTATCATCTTCACTAGAATACTGGCCTAATGATCTACAAAACAAAAAGTGAGGTTATAATATCGAACATAACCTTATTTTTTTTAATTTTTTAATAGAAACCTGCGATCATCTTTTTTGATTTTATTCGAATTCTCCATTAATAATTTCAATTTTTTCATCATAACTTTACGTGTTGTACCTGTGATTGGCATTACAGGAAAACCAAATTCGATTAATTTTGTGCGTAATTCAGCATCAGATAAATTATCAACATCCACCATCTATAAAATAATTAATTTTTGTTGTTAATTAAGTGATAATTAAATCATAAATTAGACTTACTTTGGTTGATTTTTGTGTGATTTTTTTGTCCTCGAAAAATGTGGTGTGCTAATTGTTGTTCACTCACTCACTCACGTAAAAGGCGGCAAAGTTGGCCTTGGATGTCAGACAAAAAACAATTGAATTTGTATATCAATTTTTTAACGACAAAAATTGTTTAATTGTTTATGTGATAATTACCTGATTGTTTTTTTTTGATAAAAATTTCGTTTTTTTTTAGTTAAAAATAATAAAATTTTGCCTCTTGTATGGACAAGCAAAGCGTCAAGTTTTGCCATAAATAGAAATGACGTTATATAGAGGGCGCTTATTGTATTATACACTCTTGATTTGATACACAAATTTTTTTCCAATACAATAAACAATTAGAAATGTGTTTTTATATTATGATTACGATTAATTATGCAATTATGTGTAATTATTATGGAATTCCCCGCAATTTTCTTATCTAATTCACAAATAACAACAATTAGGAAGTGGTTACGGTTGTAGTAAAATCAGATTGTTGTCCATAGATGTCGCTAATTCAAAAAATTTTAAAAATTCATTGGAAATAACAATAAATAATCTGAATTTTTGGTTAAAATTCAGAAAATTCACCAAAAAATAGGTTTTTGCAGTTATTGTTTATAGACGACTACATATAAGCGTATTATAAATGTGACTAATGCTAAAATATAACTTATTTCAAACAATCGTCAATAGATGACGCTCGTACAATGGTGTGTATTAGAGTAATGCCGCAATTTTCGGACTGAGAGGAGAAATCGCTCGTTTTCGTACCTGCGCCTACTGAGGCGGCTACGGTTTGCATAATTGCCAATAGTATTCAACTTTCAGCCATGATTGTTTAGAATGATATTCAGTAGCGCCGAGAATGCGATTTTAAATTTGTTTATAAATACGAAATTAAAACAATTTATTATTAATTGAAAGTATCATACAATAATTAATTAATTTTACATCTATTATTGTATGATACTTTCAATTAATAATAAATTGTTTTAATTCCGTATTTATTTGTATGTAAATTTTTAAAATTTTATTGACGCCACTGATTGTTTTTTTTAGCTACGCCCATATTTAAGATTTCAATACTATTGGCAATTATCAAAAATTCGTCAGGGGAAACGATATCCTTCCCACAGCACATTAGGATCAATGTGATCTCTAGCAATAATTTCATAAAATTTTGGGAAAAAATCAAAACTATTCGCACAGTAAAGGGGCAATTTTGATTGAAATTTGTCTTTTTTTTTTGATGAATGCAACATAGATATGGGTAAAATTCAAGAACTGTCACTCCCGCCCCCCAACTTATAGTAATCCATTATGTAGTCAATGACGTCACTGGTGACTGCCCTATCAATACGCTAGATTCAAAATCAAGATACTTGTGGACCAACTGTAATTTAACGACCTTGTCGATATAAAGATGACAGTGATATTATTGGTTGCCTGTATAAAAAGCCGCTGACGTGACAAACTTAATTGCTCACAATTTCTGTAGAAAGAAAGTGGGTTGTTATCTAGGACTTCGGTAAAATTGGCGCCAAATATCTCGATTTTTCACCAATAGATGTCATACACGTCAAACGCTCCAAACGTGTTCAATTTATCATTAACTTTTCGTTTAAAATTAAATTTGCATTTTTACAAGATGCTTAGTGGTAAATCCAACAAATCTACTGGATTTTCGATTAAAAAAAAAATCATAGAAATAAACAAATTAATCCAAGATTAACACCATAGATGTGATTAAAGTTCCAACCAAGTCTTAGTTTGTTATCCATAGATGTCGCGAATATTGATAATTATTCTACGAATTACAGCGGGAAATTTGAAAAATATAAACATAAATTGCAAGAATTTATTTAAATTAATGACAAATAACTAGAAAAATACTTGAATATTGTAAAGATCAATCAAATAAAAATCAATTATTATCATAATAATAATAACTTTCCCATTATTAAAACATCTTTCAAATATCAAAGAAGAAACAACCAAATGAGTTGAAAGACACACAATTTTCGGACGTTAATTTGCAAATTTTACCCCTAAATCTTACACACAATAAATGCTACCGATTATCAATAATAACTATAATATTATCATAATAATAATAATAATAATAATAATAATAAAGATGTAGTTATTGTTTTTTATCAAAGTATACTTGATAGAATACCCATTCTTCTAAAAATGATGGTACCCATGCTTTTGTTGTTGTAAATTTAACTTTTGGTTCTAATTTTGTTAATTGTTCTTCATATAATTTTAATGCTTGTTTTGCAACACTACCAATAACGTGTGTCATAAATTTACCATCATTTTTTAATAAACGAAATGATATTTTTAATATTTTCGTAACGAAATCCCATAATTCACCTAATTGTACAACACCCGATTCTAATGGTATATCAGTTAAATCACTGAATATATAATCAAATTTTCTACCTTCTTTCAAATATTGATCAATTGATTTCATACAATCACCAACGATAATCTGGAACAATTATCACAAATTAAAACTATTGTTAATTCAATAGATGGAAAAGGTAATCGAACTTTATAATTAGGTCCAGACATGTTGTCTAAGACATCACCACAAACGGTACGCATATATTTCGCACACGCTTTCATAACAACTTCATCAATTTCCAACATAATCACCTCTTTTGGTTTCTCTTTTAATAATTCGTATAATAATGCACCATCACCACCGCCCAATATTAAAATCTCTTTATTTTCATAATTTTCAACACCACGATTCATTAATGTTTCTGTATAAATCAAATCAGATTCAGCTAAATCTACAAATTTACAAATTCAATTAAAAATTTATTTGTGGTGTCTCAAAATTGAGGAACAAACTCTGATAACCGTCCAATACCAACATATTCCCACATGTGATACTATGCAATATTTGTACATGTTGATATGGGGTACGTTCATCGAATATAACATCATCAATATCGTATTCTAATAGACGATCATCTATAATTACAAAAAAAAACATCAATAAAACTATATTTAAACCAATTTGAGATTCAAGCAACATTGAGCTAAACATGCAAATTAACTACCTGTTGTTGTTAAATAAATAGCATAATTGCCACGATTTATCGTTAATGTTTGACTACATTTTTGTTTTGTTTTATTACCCAAACGTTGTGTAAAAATTTTCTCTAGATTACGTGTATTCTAGAAATAAATAAAAAGAAAACGATAGTAAAAGCAGCATGCCAACAATAATAAATACATAAATATATACATATAGATATAAAAAACAACATGCATTATAGGGTAATAAACGAATAACAATTAAAAACATGCAATTTTCAATTTTATCAAAAACAATAATCAAACCTGAACTCATTAAATAACGATCAATACGATTGCCACGTTTTATTGGTGGCAAAATTTTTGAACGTTTACTATTAATTGATTGTTCGATCCTTTGTTCCAATACTTTGGCTTGCTAGAAATTTATTAATTTGTTTGGTTTTTTTAATTATTAATAATTAAAATAATTATAGTAAGATTGCTCGATGTATTGTTGGTTGTCTACATCTATACTATAATGTATTACTGGTTGCATTGTTATTACGTCGATTCATTGGTAACTAGATTTATTAGATAATCGAGCAAGCCTACTAGATTTAATTTTTTTTTATTATGGAAATTAATGATTATATGGTATAATTACCTCATGATTTAATAGATTACAATTCTCATTTCTCATATAATCAATATTTAATGTTATTAAACCATTTTTATGATAAATACGTAATGTTATAATAATATTACCATCAATACTATAAATTTTCATTAAATCACGTTCTTCTAATGGTAGTGTTGTTAATAATTTTAAATTTTTAAAATATTCTTTTAATACAATTTCAATATTTGATGAAATTGTTGATGTAAATTGTTGATCATTCTTTAATTTACTTATATCAACAGTAAAATCAAATAAAACTGTATTTACTGACATTGTTTTGTTTTTTTAAGTAGTTTTCTCTCTCTGGAATAAAGAAAATTGCTATTTTTATATGAGAAAATTCGACTTACTTACGGAAATATTTTTGATGGAAAAACCGGTAGATTGAATTTTCCTAACCGATTTATATACCAATTTTGTGAAGGATATATGGGGATGTCACGTGATCAACAATTAACTATTTGTAGCTCTACGATTTCTGTGGTATTATACGATAGTTCTGTAGAATTTTCACAAATTTTCCAATAAAATCACTAAATTTTTGTTGATTTTATTATATTTTTAATCAAAATTCATTGATAATTTGCGAAATTTGTTGTAATATTGTAATTTAAAAATGTAGAGCTATATTTAGTTGTTTATTGGCGGCTATCAACAATGTGGACAATCTAACAAAAATAAAAATACTAATATAGAGTCGTCTAGTAACATTAAACCATAGGCGTCGCGTTTTTTTTATTTAATTAGGATTAAAATTAATGGGAATTCTAGAGATGGGGGTGGCTTGACCTAGTGGTGAGGAAGTGTACTAGTCTATTTGGGTTAATTTTGAATTGTTCAAAATATCCATCTGTATTGGTTTCAATTATTAATTATTATAAACTAGAGGTAAGTTACCCTTGCTTCGCTACGGAACTACTTTAAGGCTAGTGCACATTATGACCGATCAACATAGTTTTCAAACCCGTACAGATTAGAGCCGGCCGTATCCATGGCATTTCAAAAAATCCCTTGTCTCGTTTCGTGTCGCATTGCATTGCAACAATTCGTTTACGGATTTATAAAATGTGATTCAATTCTGCCCGTCAGAACCGGACCTATGATAATTGGCGCCCATGACATCGGATCTCATACTGTCCACTATTTTGACAAATACTGGATTTAAATCATGATGCAAATTTGTCCGTCCCGTGAAAATTTGTGATGATTCGTGCTAGCGTTAAATAAATGTCAATCAGTATTTATGAATATCAGTTGCCACAGTTACT
>JAZBGY010001658.1:0-18417 GCA_037414755.1 Lydus trimaculatus
AGATAATGTATTCATATTTGGATTTAATTAAATTCAAATTACAAATTTTTCGTTTTTTAAGTTTGTTTTTTTTGTAGGCAATTAGGAAAGATAATTATCGGAAAGTAGACGTTGTTTTTTTAGCTGTGTATTGGTACTGATGCTGTAATTACATAGGCTCAAATCTACGAAAATCATTTATCTTCAGTGTATGTAGTGTATGTTGACCACCAACGATGGAGTCTAGACTTATTGTTAGAAAACATGGCATCCTAATCACATAGGATAGATAATACTTTAGCGTTTCAATGTAGGTAGTAGGTAGTGGGTTCGCTCTCGGACCAATGACGACCCTGGCCTTAGCCCAGTTAGCTCGTATGCTTGTTGTGAAGCATAAACACATAGGACTGCGTTAGCTTTTCCAAATTGGTTTCTCTCTTTAGTTTTGCCCTAGTAACTAAAGAACTACTATAAAATTCTCTAAAGTAGAATAGTTTACATTTCAGAGGGCAAAAATCTGCTATAACAAGGTATAAAATTTGCCACTCTCCCTTCCCGGAATCCGAAGCCGCGTGCAGAGAAGCCCACTTATTCCCCTTGAATCAGGCATGTGTTTTGTCTGACCTATTCCTTGAACTTTTAAATAAAATAATTTCACCATATCATAATAGATAAAATATGTAAATGTGTATGCAATTAATCGAAATAATGAGAAGACACGCAGAAATAGACAAATAACTACACTGGCATAGGAAATGCACACATTTGAATATCATCAAATTTGACAAAAGGTTATTGAATTTATCGTGATTATGTAATCACATCCTTTATTATTTTTAAAATGCTTAAATTTTTAGGTGTTTTTGCTTTATGCTATATTTATTAATAAAATAAAGAAAGAAAAATACGAATATTCAAATGAGAAATCTTTTGAAGGTAAAACATAAAGAGTCGATTCAAAAATAGAGAAAAAATTGAACAAAATCATGAAAAACAAATCCTTAAATCAACATCAGTCAAAAATGAGGCAACTGTTGGGGTTTCATTTTCAGCATTTGTATTTTGTAACTCATCACTATTAAGATACAAGAATTCTCCTTCTTCCTATTACTATTATTATTATTATTATTATTATTAGATGTTATTACGTAATGTACAATATACATAATGTTACAGAATCAACTGTAAAAAATAAAACAATTAAAATTAATAAAGAAATATTGACATGAACACGTCTCTACACATAAAATAGATAAAAGCTGGTCAAAATTTCTTTATTGTTTTAAGGAATGTTATTGATTAAGCAAAATAACAAACAAAACAAACAGCTAAATAAATATTTGAATAATTAACCCAATTGATTAATAATAACAAAGCGAATTATATAATTACAATAATTATTTAAGAATTTGTTAATTAATTTATCGACGAAATCGCCCTAAATATGCTTTACAATTCGGACATGTATGATGTACATCCATACATTTATCAATACAACATGGAATTAAGCAACAACCTAATGGACATCTGAAACAGAGAGAAAAAAATTAGATAATTAAAAAGACTTTCATAATTATGATAATTTCTAATTTCGGTCATTGAAAATTGAAAACGTTCCATTTGAACTTTAAAAACAGGTAGATCCATTAATTCGTATAAAAATGAGTATATTGATCGACATCCGCACATTTACATGATATTTATGCGAAAATGTTAACGATTTAGTGTCTTTCAACAATGCTATAATAAAAAATCAACAGCGTACACATTAAATATAAACAATTTACTTCATTATCACAATAAAAATTCGTATAATATTGTAATTATCAAAAACGATTTTCAATAACATTTATCGTTTAGGTCAAGTTTAAAAATAACATTTGACTTATTGGAAATAAATTCTTACCCCATTAAACAAATTAATGTACCAGCAATATATGCAATAGTTCCAGGTTTTAATCGTGTCGATGTATCAATTTCAGCATGACAATGTGGACAGATCATATGTGTTGGATGTGGACCAACTGGTACAACTGTTGTTAGAATGCTGGGATCTTTCATAACTGCAAATGAAAATTTTTATATAATAATTATTATTTGCAATCATATCTTTTACTATTTCAAAGCATAATCGTCATTAACATAATTTCTAATGATTATTTGCATAAATTAATTGCAAATTTTTGGAAAATCATTATTTCTTAACGTTGTTTATAACAAATTGAAAAGATCGATTGAGTGCCAAAATAAATAGATTTATTTCCAAAAAAATCGAGAAAAAAGCAAAAGTAGGTTAAAAGTCTAATACTGTGTCATTTTTATTTTGAAACGAAAATCAACCTTCGACGACTGGTTTATAACAACAAATATATATTTTTTTGTAGAATAAAGTGGCATTGTCCTATGTTATATGTAACGAAAACACTCCAATCAAAAAATCCTAATAAAAATATGAGCGATTTCAGGCAACAGGAACTGAACATTCAGAAACATGGTATTGTGAAAGTGGAAAATTACACAACCCTTAAAAAAAAAACAACTACCAACTTTCGAATTTCTTTTTAATATTCACGCGATGAAACCTTTGAACTCGTGTTTGTCATAAAAGCGATTATATCAACTTTTACTTTGTTATCCATTCTATGGAAATTTTTTGCAGTGGTATTCAATAGTATCGTGTCCTTGAAGATGAGTCCAATTTTGATAATTAGTCTCCATACAACGAACAATGTTTTTTTTTTTGAAAAATGGATTATTTTTTTGGAAAAATTAAACTGAAACTCTAGATAGTGACAAGTCGACTTTAACTCTTTTGCTTTTAACTATAGTGCCGTTACCGTGAAAGCTAATGGAGTTTTGATATGTGGCTTCAAAAGTACGTTAATTAGTGTTAATAAAAATGTCGCTAATTTATGATTCATAGAAGTAAACAGTAAATTGCTTTCTTCAGTCTATTTCTCTCTCTAGGAGCTCTAACGGTACAAGCTGAATTTCACATCATTGATGAACGACTCTTCGGTTATGATAAAAGTAATCCTAGCGTTTCAAATGTAAGAATCGTCCAAGAACAACTCACAGGACCGCATCTACCTATTGTGTAGATTGTGCCGCGTACAAGGATACCTTACTGGATGTGTATCAATTTGTCGGTTTTCTATTAATTAAGTACAGCAAGGCTTATAGATAAAAAGGAATAATCTGAAACTAGAATGTAATTGGAATAAATAGGAATAAATGTACGTTTTTCATGTAGAGATTATTATTTAACACCTGAGCAGCGACCCTGTTAACTCAGAAGAGCAAATTCATAGTTTTTATAGATAAAGCTTCTTCTACACCATATAGAACTATCTATAGATCGGTACACTCTACTACATGTGATGCCTATTTATGTTTAAGAACAGATTCATTTTCAGTTTTGCATAAATTGTTTACACATTCTCTTTGTAATCTAAATAAATCAATATTGCCTTTACTCTATCTATATTTTTACTAATATTGTATCATCACACTTCCCTTAGCTCTGCCATGGTGATAGAGCTACCAATAATCATCACGAAATCTTCTACAACCACTCTATCTCCATTATATCGCGATTTATAATTTGGTATATCTATAGCAAAAATCCAATTATTGCGCTTCAAATTCGAATTATCACCATTTTAAAAAATTTGAAAGTAAAGTAACCAGTATTATCAATGACAGAACTAACAATAAGATTGGCTTCGATCTAGGTCTAAAAGAAACTGAAAAAGGTGATGATCAGGACCTGTTTGAGACACATGTCTGGACGATGCAAACCTAATTAGCCTTGAAAGAGAACGATAACCGAGCGATGACGCTAGGTATTCCTGTATTTCACTACAGCTATAACAGAAATTTTGGAAATATGCAAATTGGAGGAGTACCTAAATATAACTTATTGTTGTACAAATTGCTGCTTATTCTTGGAAAAGACCATAGTAAACAAAAAAAAAACGTTGGCCTCTTGTAAGTAATTCATTTTATTGTAGAAACTTTTTAAGGTCTAGTCAGTGTCGTAGCGAAGGTGGCCACGTTTATAGGCGCTACTTGAATGAGGCTCCGAATCTAAGGAATCACTACCCCATCGTAGCAATGTTAATTTATTTTAAATGTGACAAACAACAATTTCTTTCTGTTTTATCCTTTTTGATCCCTACAATAGTGGCTTTTATTTCTTGAGCCATAGGCTTAGAGTATTAGCTACGGCACTGGGTCCAGTTATTCTTTGCAAATTTAAATTCTAATTCAAAGAGAGTTGCTCATGCATACATTCTACTTTGCCACACGTTTAAGAAATATTCAAACTGTATTTTAGGTACGTAAAAAACAACCTGGACCTAGAATGAACTGTTTTGTATAACTGTTTAATATAATTATGGTTCGTCAGATTTGATTCCGGAAAATTATAGTGATGTTTTTACAAACAATCAATCAACATGTGCTTTTTTTTTTGTACTTAAGTTCTACACGTGTCTATTCCGAAGGTCAACTTATAAGATTAGCGTACCTAATTACTAATACTACTGCTACAAATAACGTGTTTACCGCTCCTAATTAATACTATTTTAATTGATACAGCTCATGTCGTGTGTAGGTATTTTATAAAATCTAAAACGTGAAGAAGATCGTTAAACACATTGAAATTCATGTTAATTCTATTCCATCTGTTTTTTTTTCTCGAAAAAAAAATAGTCTCCGGTTAGCATACTGGGCTTCTACTAAAATTGTAGTGTGGCTTACAGATTGTTTACTGTTCTAATTCTAAATTTTGCATTTCTCTTCTACAATCACAATCATATCTCAGTATGACCAACGTTCTACAGCAAATACATTCCGCTTTTGGTTTATTTATAAACCAATTACATCAATCGATGACAGATATTGAACGTAGCCCATAGTCTAGCGTTGTGCTAGATACGCTTTTAATTTGTGCTTACAATTAGATCCGAAGAAGGGAATCAGCGACCCTCGTGAAGACCGATCATCAACTTTTTACACTCATGGCTACAAAAGAAATATTTCACACAAGGTCGATTTGTTCACAGACGAATTTATCTTCCATTAATTGCAGTTCACAAGTCTGTCAGAATTACGTAGGGTCAAGAACGTCGGAATTGTTATCATCTCATTCTCTAACGAATTGAGATTTCGTTTGTGTGTAAACTATGGCCGGCGAGAATCACTGCAAGAAGGCACACAGCCTTAATGTCGGAAGTCATAATATGGGAGCGATATGCCTATCGGTACATCGAAATTATTCATGAACCAGTCTTGCTGCCCTTCATACAAATATTAGCATACAAGTGGTATTTTGCTTGTATGGTCAACAGACTTATCGTCGGTCGATCATGTCTGGGGTATGATGGGATTGATGGATTGGAGATTGAGAAATTTGCCATTAAACTGTGTGAGGTTGCATGGATTGAGATCCTTCAAGAGGACATAGATCAATTTTTTGCAAGGCATGCCAAGTAGGGTAAATGCTTGTATTGCACGACGTGGTGATGTAACACATTATTAACAGATTTTTTGAATCTTAAATCCATCAATTCTAACTTTCAAAGTGGTAATTTTAGTCGGTTTAGTAGGTATATAGAAATAACAAATCAGACTGTTTTACGCTGTCTTACGGTAAAACATAATATAGATCCGTTAATTTCAAACTAGCACAATGTAATCCCATTACTACCACTTTAGAAAATGATCCGTTTTACAAAAGAAAAACAAGTATAACTTTTACTGTTACTAATTGTAACTTTTACATGCCATGACTCCTTTACGTAGCCAAAAAAAAAAATGATCGCTCAAAAAGTTACCTGCCTCATTTCATCAAAACCGAATTTTCACTATACCTACACGTTTATATTTTTTGTTTCTTTGTTTTTGCACCTTGATTTACAAAAAACAATCTACAGTCTACATCTTCAAGATCATCAACAATCGACACATGGCCGTAACATGTAGGAATACCAAAAATTCTGACCTCTTTTTCTACTCATTTTCTATGACACACTACATAATACTTTTGGTAATAATTTGTCAGTATTTTGTAGAATTTTAAGCTTGTCTTTTAGTTATTTAAACAATTATAAATGTGTGTAGACGCCATTCACTTAAAACATTGTACAAGTATGCATTAATTATAAACTGATTTATCTTTAAACTCTTTAAAAAACATCTGTTTCCTTACTTTTTATTTTAATTTTTCTAAAATTAACAATAAAATTGATTATAGTATGGTTAATTTCAGTTAAAATCTTTCTAATTCAAAACAGCCCACAAACGATTAAACCATTAAAAAAATTACATGGTAGCAACAATAGGAAAAAAATTGAGAATTGTTAATTGTGGATGACAAAAGATTCATTTAAAAAATTCAATGATAAATTAGCTGAATATATTTTTAAAATAGGAAATGATTAAAACAGATGGAATGAAGCCAGAATATCTTAAAATAAACGTGTAAAAAAGGTGAATTTTGGGGGCAATTCAAAATTCAAACGCATATAGAAGCATTTAATAACAAAATTTCTTATCATAAATATCTCTCTAATTATCATCAAACATTATAAATACATTTTAAAGCCTTGAAAGTACACATAAAGACATGTCAAGGATATTATAAATAAATCAATAAATTAACAATAGTCATAATAATACTTACACGAATTTTGTGATATATATGGACTAGATGGTGGCACACCCCCAACAGCTTGGGCATAACTTGGTGGTGCTGATGGTGGTGGTGTATAACTGTACGGTGGTGGTTGTCGTGATATAGCTGGTGTTTTATCCATTTTTTTTCTATTCAATTATTTCACTCTTGTTTTATTATTCTTTTAATAACAGCACAATTATTATTTTGAGTAAAACAAATAAATTTAATGCGATCTTTTAGATGATGATTACGAAATTGTTGTTGAGAATACAGCGACCGTTCTACTACTGCGACCATATGCGGAAGGTGGCCTACCACACCACAACAGACCTATTTACAGAAGAACTGCTGCTATTTAGTTATGATGTAAACTTTTAACTTTCTATATAAACAGAATCTATTTGTTAAATAACAAAAATATATTGTATGCTAGTTGACTATTTAATTTGCTCTTTTTTTATATTTATCTACGCACATGATAAAAAAATTAATTATAAATTGTTTTTTTTATAACATAATAATAATAATAATAATAATAATAATAATAATAATAATAAAATTTTATTTTTATAACAGTAAATAATCAAACTAATGATGCAGGACAATTATGTAATTACTTTAAGGAAATTCCGGTTGTAATTGCACAAACAATAACAATATTTACGAAATTTACCAGAAAATTAAACAGAAGTCATCATAATAATTACAATAAAAAATATTATAATTATGGATGTTTTGTTTTTAAAAATGTTTACGATGACTGTTTGCTATACAGTCCTCAAGTATAATTATCATAATTCACAAACACACGTGCTATTATTTTGCCAAAATAGTTATATAAAGCCTGTGATGTACGATTTAGATCGATCATCCGGTTTTTACCCGGATTTTTTCTCTAATATAATCACTTTGTTATTTCCTATTAATCACACTATTTAATCAGTTGTTTTTCAGTGTCAATTTTACGATTTGAATTATTTATTGTTTGGGCTTTGAAATTGAACGAATAATAATTAATTCAGACAATTACCGTCTTTTTTAACCAGTTGTTATTTGTATTCTTAATTAGTAACGGTTGTATGAAATCTTGAATAATCTGCAATAATTAACAGTTAATATTTAAAACAGTACGTTACGTTTGTTTCCTTTTTAAAAAATGGCTACAATATTGAATAAAAATAAAATAAACACCTCTTCAATCTTTAACACAAACGGAATATGCTGCAAACGTTTAGACCTGGTTTTTCTTTCCACACTTGAGTTTCAATTAGGAGCGAATGTTTCCCAACTCAGCCTTTATGGTTGTCTGAACATAACACTCCCATTATAATACAGAATAATCTAAACGTGTAATGAAGTAAAATAAATTTTCTATCAAAAACCCTTTAGACTGATTTGACCGTTAATTCAATAAAAAGGTGATATTATTAGACGATCTGGCAAAGTGGCAGAAATCTATCGATTTCAGTGGGCAGGTACATTCAGATCAAGCGTGCAGGCAGATATCTGTAGGAACATATTTAGAACGATTTCATCTCACAATTAGTGGATAAACTGATGAAGTGAATAATAGCAGTTTTCACTTCATTTTTACCCTGTGTCTCTGAAGAAACCTCTAGATTAGATTAGATTAGATTATAGGGGTCGTTTGGCCTTGTAGCCTTCCTGAACTGCGACCACAGCTGATCTATTGTTCTTAACCCTCCATCTATTGATATCCCAGGAAAGATATGTTTTTAGCAAAGGTAACTATCTCTCTGGGAGACTTCTTTGCCACTTCAGCAGGTGATAGGGTCACACTGCCTAGGCTGACGAGTCTTATGTGGGGCAAAGCGTCACATTTGCATAATATGTGTTCGGAGGTTTCATTGTCCGATCCACATAATCTACATCTCTCACTGTCTGCTTTGCCCAGTTTTTTGAGATGGTATCTCACTGGGCAATGCCCAGTTAAGAGTCCCGTTACCAGTCTTAGTTCGTACCTACTTAGGTCGAGAAGCTTTCTAGCATTCTGAGGCAAATAGTCAATAAACTTTTTTGCCTGTCGCATTCCTGGACATTGTCTCCAGTGGAGCATTTTCCTGCTCCATTCCCACGCATAGATTTCCTGCCTTCTGTGCGGCTAGGCTAGCCCGCAGAATGGCTCAGGACCTATGAGTGGAGCCATAGCACCTGCTCTCGCAAGGTCGTCGGCTATTTCGTTGCCAGCAAGTCCCTGATGCCCTGGCACCCATGCAAGGGAAGAAACCTCTAAATAAATAATTAAATAAATAAGCATATGCCGACTGATTCGTCTTACCGGAAGATATTCTTAATTAAAGCTAGTTAAGTTTTTTGAGTATAACTGTGAGTTTAAACCTCTAAATAAATAATTAAACTCACAGTTATACTCAAAAAACTTAACTAGCTTTAATCAAGAATATCTTCCGGTAAGACGAATCAGTCGGCATATGCTTATTTTTCGGAAAAATAAGGATTATTTACCCTCTAATGCTTAGCATTTTCTTATCGTGTTTGAGCGAAACCGTGTTGTGAATTTCCATGTTATACGAGGGTTTTCGCAAGAAAACCCGCGTTGCATAAGATACAAACAATTTTGAAACTGTACCATAATTTCCTCTCAGAATTTATTACTTTATTTATTACACTCTAGAAGCAACTTGTATGAATGAAGCAGCAATTTAAATTTTGTATAGGGCCGTAGGGCCCGCTAGAAGTAATGCACCGTTCTGATGATCGCTCAGCTTTAAACGGATCTGATAGGCTCAATTATTTTCAATTAATTCAAATAGTTTACTTTGTATTTAAATATTCTATGATTTATTTACAATAATGTAAAACACAATATATAAACAATGACTATATAATTACAAAACTAGTTTATTACGTCGAACTGAACTTACAATTAATTAATTTTAGTTATGGAATTTTGGATTTTTTTTCTTATTTTAAAATTTTAATACGTACTTTCAATACGATTCAAAATTTACAGATATCTGGATACTACCACATAGTACAAGAAATACCAATACTGAGTACTATTAATTGTTGAGGAATTTGTGGACAATTCATCCTAAATGGTAACGAAAACATTAACTCATTAACAATGTGTGAATATCAGAACCAAGGGCGAATCATGGCACCACTAGGCTCAACACTTAGCTCAGTTAGACCATACTGACTATAATTTGTACCATGTCTCATATGAACATTAGCATTTGTAAAACAAGGACACTACGCATTCTTATCAGTAACTTCAACCCTAATAAAATTGCATACTTGTAATTAACATTAGAATGCAAAGTCATGACAGTTTTTCCCATAAAAGAGTCGTTAATTGCTGCAACCTTATGTAAACAATCCATTATAGGATTCGTGTTGGTGTTAAGATTAGAGCTGCCATTTGAAAAGAGTAAGCATTATCAGCTCATCCACTTGTTCCCAAATTGGGACAATCCCAAAAAAGACAAGGGAGAAATCCCATGATGGATTATAAGCCAGTTCGAGGAGCATATGCTCCAGGGACCAGTTAATTTTAATGGAACTATTCGCATAAGGTGAAAAACTCTGTAAAATTCTATCTCCAGGATTATATTTTATGCAGAGCTAATTTAAAATACGTATCTTACGTCAAAATTATTTATACTTAAATTGTATCGATTCAATAAAGTAATTAGGTGTAATGTTAGTTTGGAAATATTCGAAATGCGCGCCAATTTCACTAATACCATGCTGTATGTCACAAGCTCTATACATGCATTTATTTGATGTTTACCTAATCAGGTTCGCCAACCTAATTTTGACAGAAAGCAAAAATTTCTCATTCGATTGAAGCGATTCGAGGCGTAAGCATCGGATGCCAAATAATCGAATAATCTAGTTAACAAAGCATATTCCCCCATTAAATAATGCATTAAACTAAAACCTATCCAATAATAATATCCCAATTATCTCTAGTCCTAAATAATTATAATTAAATAATTAAAAAAAAAAAAATGGACAATAATTACGTTCCAATCAAGGACATGCGTCCTGGATTGAAAAACATCACAGTTGTGTTCATTGTTTTAGAGGTCGGCCACCTTACTGTCACGAAAGAGAACCGCGAAGTTCGAACATTTAAAGTTGCCGATCAAACAGCATGCATAAACGCGAGTGTATGGGATGAAGCTGGACAATTATTAGTGCCTGGTGATATTGTACGTTTAACAAAAGGTTATCTATCAATATGGAAGAATTGTTTAACATTATATACATCAAAAGGGGGTGATTTACAAAAAATTGGTGAATTTTGTATGGTATTCAATGAACAATTAAATATGAGTGAACCAAATCAAGTATTTCCACAAACACCAGCTGTATGTGGCCCGCCAAATAGTATACCATTGAATGGTACAAATAATGGTACAGCTAGAATAGGACCACCAATACCAACACCTGTTACAATAACAACAACAACAACAACAACACAATTACATAATAATACAGTAGTACCGGTGAAACCGGCACCAAGTACTAATCCAAATCGAACACCAAATAATGGACAACCACAACAAGACAATCAGAAACGGCAAAGAGGTTCACGTGGTGGTCAACATAGGAATCGACATAATCGTTTAAATTAAATGAAATTGTAGTGTTTTTTTGTCCAACTTTAAACAATTTTAACAAAAAATATGTAAATTTTTGACTGTTTTAAATAATTTGTATTATTTGAAGTATTCTCCTTACTTCTGTACATACTCTTGTAATTGTGTAGAAATTATGATTTTTTTTTGTAAAAAATCAATAAAAAATAATGCAACTTTTTCCGATATTTCCAAATGTAACGCCGCCACTGGTCGATTTTGACAGCTGTCAATTTTGACAGTATTGTGACATAACCAACAATTTGTTTATCAAAAATTTACCATACGTCGACGATGTAATTACGAACAAATAGATATAGTTTTTTGATAAAAAAAAAACAAAAAAATAAAATAAACACAAAAGAGATAAAGTAACCGTAATGCCATGTATATAGAAAAAATCCATTCACCTTATTAAGTAATTGTTAGAAAATACGTAAACAGAATGGTTATCTCTCAGGCACATTCATCAAAAATTAAATATGAAGCTGTTTTAACCGATAATGAAGAAACTAGAGAATTTGATCCAATTAAGAAAACACTAATTAGTCCAACATGTTGTTGGCAAACTTTATTAACAGCTATTTTGATTGGTACTTATTACATTCCATCCATATGTTTGACTTTTTATCAAAGATGGTTATATCAGGTAAAACAATAAATAATCCACATAATTTTGATAATAATTACTGAATTTATAGACGCTACATTTTCCTTTATTAACCGTTACAATTCATATGATAATCAAGTTTATTTTGGCAATGTTAATTCGAATATTTTGTATGAGACGACATAATAAAACATTGATGATGTTTGGTTGGAGGGAATATGTGTTGGCTGTTGCACCGATGGGCATTTTCAGTGGCTTAGATATAGGCCTTTCAAATTGGGGCCTAGAATTGATTCAAGTTTCTTTGTAAGTTGTTGCGTAATTTTGTTGTTCCACATTATCACCTTTTTTTTTAACGTTATAGATATACGATGACGAAATCGACAACAATCGTCTTTATTTTGGCATTTTCAATTCTGTTGAAATTAGAAAAGAAAGTAAGTAGAATTTAAATTAAAATTAATAATTACGGCAGTTTTTTTAAAATATTTTCCAATTTAAGTCTTGGAGTCTTTGTTTCATTGTAATCATGATAACAATTGGTTTAATATTATTCACATATAAATCAACACATTTCGATCTACTTGGTTTTGTATTATTATTATTAGCATCAATATCAAGTGGTATTAGATGGACATGTATACAATTGTTATTACAAAAAGCTAAAATTGGTATGAAAAATCCAATTGATATGATTTATTATATGCAACCATGGATGATAATATCAGTTATACCATTTGCTATATGGATTGAAGGACCTAATATTATAAAAAATTGTCAATTATTTCGTTTTAATAATGATTCCACTGTATTTCTACATGTATCGTTTAAAATTTTATTAGGCGCATTTATTGCATTTTTAATGGAAGTGGCTGAAGTTATGGTTGTACGATATACATCAAGTTTAACACTTGCCATTGCTGGTATTTTTAAGGTAATTTCACTATTTTGTAAATTAAAGGGTGTGTTAACACGGCCAAAGTATATAAAAGCCTATGAGACCCATGCCTATTTCAGTCAAATTTTTACATTTTCTCAAAAGATAGTTGAGGGCAATTTTCACCTCTATCGTGCCTGTATTTGTCACAATTCAGGTCGTAAAATATTTACATTTTTTTGGAACTAGTCTTGGTTACCATTGGAAACAGACATAAAACTACTTTTACTTTGGTTGACATTGGAAATGGACGTAAAAGTCGTCTTAAGACCGCTACCTACTATGAAATGACCAAAAGAACAACATGGCAAATGATTCGACATTTTGAGAAATGTTGTAGGTATACACTTCACCTGCGAAATACGTTTAGGCATTTCGAGATTGCTGGCCAAGGCTGCAATTTTCTCTTGGTACGCAGCCTGAGTGACTATTAGAGATCACAGTGATATTAATGTGCTTTGATAATTGCCAATAGTATTGAAATCTTAAATATGGGCGGGGCTAAAAAAACAATCAGTGGCGTCAATAAAATTTTAAAAATTTCTTAACAAATAAATACAAAATTAAAACAATTCATTATTAATTGAAAGTATCATACAATAATAGATGTTAATTAATTAATTATTGTATGATACTTTCAATTGATAATAAATTGTTTTAATTTTGTATTTATAAACAAATTTAAAATCTATTCTCGGCGCTACTGAATGTAATTCTAAACAATCATGGCTGAAAGTTAAATACTATTGGCAATTATGCAAACCGCAGCCGCCTCAAGGGCAGGTCCGAAAACGAGCGATTTCCCCTCTCAGCCCGAAAAGTGCGGCATTACTCTAATATTGGTTTATTAAAATTGCGGGTTGATAAAATTACGAATGTTGGTTTAGAGAGATAATCTGGGAAGGAAGAGGCTTCAAGATTTCGTTTGCCTACGGGCCCCTGTAAGGTTTAATCCGGCACTGAGGAGCGTGAAAATGTGTGTGTGGGTACCCAGAGTACTCATGGCGATTTGAACTATAAACAAACACACGTAATGATATTTTAGGGCTTATTTTCGCCGGTATTTTCCAGTTAGCAATTACAGGGTAGTGACGAATTCTGCTACCTTTCTATTTTTTCTGTTTATAATTTATTTCAAACCAGACTGTTATACATAGTTTGGCTGGTGACATGAGTGTTTCAACTTTTTAATTTTCCTCAGTTTCTAGAATGTCTAGGGATAACCGTTTCTTTATTCTCATATGGATATTTTTCTTTCTTGAGTTGGGGTAAGTCCGATTTTTTGGCTGTTTTTCTAATAAATGCTCGTATAGTTGGCTGTCCTAGTGAATTTGATGATTTCTTACATACCACGACGCACTTGAAGCAATTATTGCGGTTATTCTTGTCACGAAAAGTACCACGATCCACGCTAATCTTATTGTTAGTTATGTAACTGATAACACGGGTTTCGAATCCTTTAAAATCGTGATAATTCGAATTTGGAGCGCAATAATGGAATTTCACGACCCACGCTAATCTTATTGTTAGTTATGTTACTGATAACAGGGGTTACTTCAATTTCAAATCCTTTAAAATTGCGATAATTCGAATTTGGAGCGCAGTAATGGAATTTTTTATAACAAATTATAAAACGCGATAAATCAAATATCGCAATAATCGAAACCGCGATAATTGAGATTTTCCTGTATGCGGTAAAAAATAAATGTTGTTTTAATCTTCTTAATTAAAAAAAAAAAAAAACAGATTCGTCTTACTAATTATTATCAGTATTTATTTGTACATTTATGTGTAAGGAATACATAAAATTATTCTTTTTTTATTAAAAGTGGGTCTAGAGTTGTTTGGTGGGATTTCTCCGTTTTTGTTTCTTCATATAAAACTCGATAGCAACGGACAGCATTTTCAATTTCATGACGAACTTTCATTGATCGTTCAAGATTAGGATCACCATTCAAGATTTTTTCTTTGAGTATTTCTACAATTCTAAACATTTCATCCATTTCTTTGATTGTAAATTCTTTCGGTGCCATATCAATTCGTTCATTATCATTATCATCGATTTGAATATCACTAATTAAATCTTTATCATCGATTTGAATATCGCTAATTAAATCTTTATCATCGATTTGAATATCGCTAATTAGATCTTTATCATCTGATTCAAGCAAATCCTGAACATCATCTTTTTCAATTTTTGTCAATCCTAAATTTAAACCAATTTTAGTTATTTCATTAATAACACAATCTACTTCATTGTCACATTCATTACAATCATTTGTCCGATTAGGAATAATCTTTCGCCATGCCGCTTTTAAATTGCTAGACTTTACATCATTCCATGCTTCCTTGACATTTTCAATGCAATTTTTAATATTGAATGCCTTCCAAAATTGTGTCAAACTAATGCCTTCATCTGTTGTAGTATTTTCTATTGCTTGTGAAAAAGTTCTTCGTAGATAATATGCTTTAAACGATGCAATTACACCTTGATCCATTGGTTGGATGATGGAACTAGTATTAGGTGGTAAATAAATAATTTTTACATTTTTACATAAATCATTCAATATTGTTGGATGATTGTGTGCATTATCTAATATTAACAAAATTTTAAAATCCAAATTTAATGATTTGCAATACCTTTCAGTTTCAGGACAAAAACAATTTTTAAACCAATCCTCAAATATAGTTTTTGTCATCCATGATTTTCTATTAGATCTCCAATGTACAGGAAGGAAATTTTTATCGAAACTTCTAAGTGAACGAGGATTTTGAGAACGATAAATAAAAAGAGGTTTCATCTTGCAATTTCCAGAAGCATTACCACATAATAAAAGTGTTACACGCTCTTTAGAAACTTTATAGCCGGGTTGTGTTTTGTCAGTAGGCATTTTTTTCCATAATAAGCCTGTCACATCAGCATTAAATATTTGATCATCTGTATACTTTCCTTCTTCAATGATCTGTTGCAATTTATAAGGAAAACTAGTTGCTGCTCTTTCATCAACACTTGCCATTTCACCATGTAGACGAATACTAAGAATGCCTGATCGTTTTTTGAACCGATCCAACCATCCTGAACTTGCAGAGAATGTTTCGTCCACAACCGACACCGAATTTTTCCTTTCTAAATGTTTTCTTTTTAAAGTTTCAAACAAACTCAATGCTTTTGTTTTTATGGTTATTTGATTAAGTGGAATTCTCTTTTGGTTACAATCTTCTATCCACACTGATAATAATGTTTCCATTTCAATCATAAGAGGAGTTCGATTTCTCGTAGTTTGGCACCCAGACGAACTCGATGCACTTTGTCCTAATTGTTTATAGTTGTCGGCATGTTCTATAATATGACGAACAGTTGATTCATTTAGACCGTATTCTCGTGCAATTTTGGCTTTAGTTATGCCAGCTTCATATTTGTTTATCATATGTAACTTATCTTGTAAGCTTATCACTCTACGTTTCTTCTTGATAGCTATAGATTTGATATAATCCTTGTTTCTTTTAGTATTCATTGTTGTATAGAAATAAATAAAAGAAATAAATAAATATCCACATTTACTTCGAACAATACCGGACAATTACTGGTTTGGTGAATGATAAGCAGGCGGCAGGCACCGGATAAAAACGAAGTGTGCTATTATGTACTATAGTTGTTTTAGTATTCTCATACAATCCAATATTAGAGAAGGAGGGGTACAGAGTAGGATCGATAACATACTTGCAGGCGCACTGATGAAATGAGATGGGGATATGTATAGGCGTCACTTCGCGAATGTATGTGTCCAATAAATACAGTATACCTGGAAAGTGGCCACTTGCACTAAATGTAATTTTGATTGCATATGTAGTGGGCGACCGAATTATAAACTACGATAAATCGAGGATTGTGATAATCGAAACCACGGTTTTCCTGTACCGTAATTTTTTACAATCAATTGGTTGGAGATCAATTCAACGGAGATTTCGTTAAAATTCATGTCAAAATACCTTGATTGCAGGCAATTTCAACAACGTTATTTTTTTGTACAGTGTGTGCAATTTAAATTAGTCACCTTTAAAATGGATTAACAGATGAAAGTGAAAGTCTTGGTCGCGACAATTTGGATTTAACCCTTTTTAATTACTGTGGTATTACCGTGAAACCACATAATTTTTTTTTACAATTGTTATTACGTTTATATTTTAATCCGTTGATTATGGTTTCAAATTCTTAGAAAGTTAGCGTTAGTAAAATAATTAACAATCAATGATTCATAAAAGTAAACAGTAAATTGCCTTGCTTAGCCCAATTCTCTCTGATGAATTTGGCATTGTTGATGGACTCGTTGGTTTTCATAAAAAGAATTCTAACGTTTTAAAAGTGAATTTTGTTGAAAGAAAATTAAGATATTTCAATCGTTCCGTGAGTTTTCATAGATTATGCTTTTTTTCGCAACATAATTACTTCTGCACCACGTTAAACTATACAGGTTGTCTCCCGTAGATGTTTGAGTAACCTATTTTCTTCTTTATAAATTAAATCCCCTTGAAGCTTAAACAAAATGTAAAGATAAACCACTAATATAAATTGTTGTATATAATACAAGGAAATAAAGGTCAGTAACATGACAGAATTCTGTTTACTCAAAAACAATTGGCCTGAAGGTGTATGATGCTGACTCTGTGGATCTATTTGGTTTTAGAATAACTGTGGGTTATTGTTTGTATTCAATTACGAATTAATGCTGACTTATCCACAATCTTGTTTTAATTTTAAATGTGAATAAGATGTTGTCCACTATTTCTCATCTTTTCTGGATTTTTTTTTCTTTCAGTATTGTATAAGTTTCAATGGAAATTTCAAATTTTCTAATTTGTTACGCATTATAAGATTTTCTACATCAAATTCGCAAAGTTCTTTTCTAGTTTAACGAATTTATGAAGACGTACACCTGAATAAATCGCTATACTCAGGGTCGCACCAAGACTATTGAGCGCCGTCATGCAAAATGTTGATTGACGCTTTTTTGGAAATTAGTGTAAAATGACTTTGAATATAACAGTTATTTTCAAGTGGTACTGTCTTGCCTATGTTATTTTTGTCTGAATTTTTTGGAGGGGTATGAAGTATTTTGAGTTAACAAGCGCCTCACGGAGCCTTTTGCCCCCGGCGCCATACTTATGGCTATACTCTACATGTAATGTCCTTTAATCTGGTTTTTCTAGATAATTACGCTGGAAACAAAAGAGTATAATAAGAATTTAATCACACCATGTCATTAGTCTTGGGGCGTTTATTATCACTTACTTTGTCTCTTAATTAGTCAGATAAAGTAATTAGACTTTTGTCCTAAATATTTTTTTTGTTTTCAAGTTTCTACTGTTTCATTCACCTAAAAGAGTAGAGAACAGTCAATCAAAAAATCTGCATTTGACCTCATATATTCACAGTCAACCATTACATAAGGCAGTTCTCCCATAATGTGGGGTAAAAATTGCGACAACTTACATTAACATCTGTATGTATAGTTAATTCTTACGAGTAAACCTTACGAGGTGGAAACTCCCGATTTTGATAATTTTTGGTATATAGATAGAG
>JAZBGY010001659.1:0-18402 GCA_037414755.1 Lydus trimaculatus
GAACTGATAAATCTGGCGGATCAACGGATCAAGTCCGATTGCGGAACGGATCTCTCCGTGTGTGGCGCAGAAATCCGTCGTTTTTTGAAGGATTTGGTCCGTGGGATTTGGTCCGTGGGATCAAATCCGTTGATCCTTTAAACGTGTTTGAAAGATCTACGGATTTCTATTTAGTGGTTTGTTTAGAACGCATCACCATAGCCACGCCATACACGCAGGCTATTCCGTCACGCTTGCAAGGAATCAGATCCGCCCGTAGTTTTGTAACAGTGAACCGGATCCGTCGGATCAAGTTCATCGGATCGTTCCTACGGACCCGATCGTACAGTCAGCTTCAACACACACGGTCAGATATTTTAGCGGATTTGAGCCGGAGCGGACCAGATCCTTTAAAAAGTCCGCTCGTGTGTGTCCACCTATTGTACTTCCTTCATCCATTTTGAATGTCGAAAAAAAAACTACAACACCTCCAAATATTTGCGTCTCTTAAGTATCTGCGCCACGCCCTAGTTCCGCCTCTATAGTTGAACGTTCTTATCGTTTGTCATTCTCCAATTCTTGCTGAAGATTGATGAGTAAAGATGAAGTCGTGTTATTTCCCAATTTTTATCAAAAATACGTATGAGAGGCGATGATTCAGAACTTGATGAACAATTTCAAAAACTTTTCTTGATTCTCAGTAGAGTGACGAGAAGTGAATTTTGAAAATCTCCTGATAAAACAATGAAATTTCGTCTGTTTTTTCATTTTTCTATTCGTCTTGGAGGATGTAATCGAAGAACCATCAGACTCCTAGAAATCTTTGTTGATTCTGGAAAATACCAGAAAACTCAAAGATCTTCGTTATTTTTCCTCAACTCTTATTAAAAGACTACAAAGATGTCTAGGAACATTTTGCAAGTTTTTGCTGTTCCGTATAGTGTCTGATCAAAATAATTGTTCAGTCCTCATTAGAGAGATTTAAAGATTTAAAGGTGGTCTACATGGCGAAAATTATAAAGATCTTCGATATTTTTTCCCTTTTTCAACAACAAAACCGTCGTTCATTATATTATGAATCAAGAAATGACACAGTAATGGCTAATTGAAGTCTAGACTGGCACACCTCACCATTAAACTCAAGCATACTGACATCACATTTAAATTTCTGTTATTAGACTCTCCCATAGCTTGTAATTTACAAAATTATCACTTGTGTCCCCTTTAATCGTGTGATTACCGAAGAGACGATAAAGAAGTATCACAGTGTTAGCCCTAAGGTACTAAAAGTGCTATTTAGTCAATCAGGCCTTATTCGAAAAAATATTGAATTCATGTAATTGTTAACGATTCTATATATTTCTTTAAACAAATTCTTACGTAAATACATAATTAGAAACAATTTTGTAATAAATAATTATGTGGCAATGGGTGTATATGAACACAACAACTACATAAACCCCCCATCAACAGTTCGTTATCACTTTACAGTTATTATCGTAAATACCTTGAACTTTATGACCTATATATACACATATAAACATATATATTCACTAGATAAATCCACATTTTTATCTTTGATTGTCTATTTATTCAATGGTAAAGAAAAGACAGTAGGATGGAGATATGGATTTGTTCATAGAATACAAATATAATCACATGTTGCGCTACAGATATGCGTAAAACGTGTTGTGAAATACCGCAGATAATAAACAACCGATAACCCCCTAATATTCTTCCAATTATTCCGTTTGTTTTTCTTGAAAAAAAGTGCACCCTCTTGTTGATTGTCTGGATCTGTGTGCGTGTCCCTTAATAATTCAAAAAAAATGGAAAATATTAATTACGATAGCCCTTATTCTAATTATCGATCACCATTAAGTACACGATATGCTAGTAAAGAGATGCAATATAATTTTAGTGATCAAAAGAAATTCTCTACATGGAGGAAATTATGGATAAATTTGGCTAAAGCAGAAAAGGTAAGCATTTTTTCTACATTTTTTTTTTGAGGTTAGGTAAATTGAGGTTATGTAACTTCCAAATTTTCTAATTATTAATGAAAAGAATTGATTAAATGGAAAAAATTGATAATTAAACGAATTTTAATTGAGATAATACGACTTTTTTACAATAAATTATCGATAAATATCACAAAAATAAGAAAATTATCAAATGCGTGTTTTATTGGTTGCATAACTCACACCAATTTCACTATATGGTGGATATAAGCGACCTCTTGTAATCAAATTCGGAAATTCACCATTTACGAGTTGAAATATTTGGCGCCAATTCATAAGTGGCGCCAAATTTAAAATTGAAATTATTAATTTCGTCAACTCATCTGATTTAGGGACAATTTCATACTTAAACCCAACTTTAGTTAAGTCTAGTTCTGCGCAATGTTAACTTAAAAATAGTTTCAAGAATATCTACGACTACAGTTTAATAGTGTGCTAGTTTACGAATTAGAAAAACTACTAGTCTGCAAATGTGAAAAACGGATGCCAATTTTTAAAAATATTGCTACAGTCTGTAATGTGCGATAAATCAGTGCGAGAAACGTTAATTCAACTATTATTCTTATTGAACTTACCTTTTAATCCATAATCGCTAGAAAGATGAAAAAAATCGACAAATAATGAAAATATAATACATTTATTATTATCAAAGTATTATTAAATATGTACATGGTGGTATTAGAGGGTGTCTACGATTATCAAATGTTTGTTTAATACTGTACAAAAAGTGAATTAACAGACAAAAATCAGCGTGTATATACCGCCTTATTGATAAAAATTAATTAACACTTTATGGACGGATACTGATAACTTTGTTTTGTAATTTACATCTTAAACTTAATAATAACTAACCTACAGTTAAATCTAACGGACGCACAATAACGAATCTAAATATATGCCAACGCATATCCGTCAACAGAAGCCAAATTGCTCGTAAAGCTCACTTGTTTAGGTTTGCGTTCGTTGTTGCTTGTTCGTTAGAAAAAATTAAAAATCTTTTTGTTTTCTTAACGTTAACATACCATCAATTAAAAATAAAATCGTATTAATACCAGCACAAATAATCGATGTCATTAACATTGTTAAACGATATGTATTTGGATGGAATGCATAATTTTGTATTAATTTTGTTCTAGCAATAATTAATAATATTGTTGTTAAAAAAAATATGATAGAACCAGTAAAATTAAATAAACTAATTGTACGATATGGTAATTGATCACCAATTAATTTACAAAATATCATAAGTACATTTATTAATATATAACCAGTATATGCTGTATACATAATACCAACATGTGTTAATTGTGTTTTACCTAAACCAATCACTTTAATCGGTTCATAAACAAAACCAATACATCCAATACAAATCAACTGTAATTTAAAATAATTTAAAAATAAAAAATAGTTTTTGTGTTAACACCCGGTTCATCTTCGTTCCTTTAGTTTAGACTTTATAGCTAACCTTACTAGACCTCGCTTAACCCTAAGGGTTAACGGTAGCGTAGAATTTAAGTGTGTTTGATTCAGAAAGATGAACTGGGTGCTTGTGGTGGTATTTTAGAAATCTTCTTGTCTTCGAAACGTGAAGACAGCATCAATTGTAAAAATTGTTGAATTTAAAAATGCACAAATCACAGATATTATCAATAAATTCAATTCATACATATATGGATCATATGAATAACGACGTATTTGTGCTGAACGATCAGCAATTAATAAAACCCCAGTTATTAAAAATAATGCTGAACCACTTATTGAAAATATTGCTGATGTACGATATGGTATATGATCATTTAGAAATTGTTTTGAAATAATAAAATTTATATTAATTAATATATAACCGAGATATGATGTAAACATTATACCAATATGATGGAGATCACTGTTGCCCAAACCGATAGTCTTCACAGAATCGAAGGCAAAACCGATACAAAATACACACAACAACTAAACCAATCAATCAATAATTAATAAATATTTTGATTAATTACAAATAAACTCACCAATTCTAGGATTTTTAAGCCAAGTTGCCAGTTTTCTTGTAAATGTTGTTTGTAACTTTTCTTCGGTTGTTGTTGTTGTTGAGCCTCTTCATCTTTGTTAGTTTCAACTTCAGCGGACATTTCCAGTTTTTTCGGAATATCGTAATGTGATTCACGATTAATCTCCACTTTGATGCTGTTTTTTCTCCCAATACAACAATTCTGTGAGAGTCTCAAATGATGACTGATTCATTTTGGAGACTTTAATCGGTATTTTAATTGATATTAACCCTAGTACTAGTACCAACACCTACACAACAGTTAGTTGATTATTTTTTTTTTCTAATAAAAACTGGCAGATGTGGGTGCTAATAAACGAAGAAATTTTCATTAATTTACAGTTTAATGCCCTTTATTTATTTAATTTATACAAAAAATAATGTTATAAACAAAAGAAAAATTTCATTTTAATACTAAATATGCATCAACAGCCATAGTTATAGCTTTAGCTAATTGGCATATAGCAACAATTAATGTTGCTATTCTACGATAATCACTAACTGTATCAATATATCCAATAAAAATTAATATAAAACTAGCACCATTAATGATAGCACCCATAATTAAATGTGTACCTTCTAATTTTGCTTCAGTTATATCATATATATATGCAATTATATATACACCAATTATAATTAAATATGTACATGTTGCAACATTTAATAATAAATGTTGACTTCTATTTAAATAATTCAAATGGAAATGATCCCAAATTATAATTTCAATTAAACCAAGTATCTAAAAATTGAATAATTTTTGTTGTTTAATTAATTAATTAATTGACTAATTTGATAATTTGGTAATTACTTCTTCAACGATCTTTAGGATGAATGTTTTAGTTTTGAAGAGTTCTTTAATATCCCTCATGTTGGACTGTCAGACTATTATTTATTTTTGCTAATATTGCCGGTTGTTTTGTAAATAATCCATAAGGTGATTTGATTTTATCAAAAAAACGATAACTAGATCACTTATTGTAGATTTTTTTTTCGTCTTCTAAATATGCTGTCATAGATTAGAATTGGTCAGAACTGGCTTACAAATTTGTGCCTTATCGGTCTGTTATGTTTATTAAAATTTGGCAGACTTGTCTTTCACAATTTTCTAAAGTTGGAGCTATTCCTAGTTCACAAGGTTCTTGTGTACCAAAATGCAAGGTTTTCAACATTTCGGTAGAATTCGGTCGATTGTACTACTATATAATATGTGTATGCGCATGCGTAGAAAGTTAGAAAGAGACAACTTGCCCCGGCGCTATTGTCTGTTCTTAAAACTTGGTGTGTACGAAACTCCACCGTTGTTTAGCATAGGGATTCGGAGTCCATGAGCGAGTGTACCCCCAAAAAAATCGAAAAAAACTTTTGTCGATGCCATTGAACACTTCGTCCACGCCATTTTCGTCTCTTAGCCCACTTTGGTAAAAGTTTATATCAAGTGCCGGTGTAATTTTAACACTTACAGCACTCTAGATTGTTACTTTTCAGTTTTTGATCGAGATTCCATCTTTTACTGGAAACTGCTTGTGAAACCTAGACTTTTTAGTTGGAGCTATTCCAAGTTCACAAGGTTCTTGTGTACCAAAACGCAAGCTTTTCAACGTTTTCGCCATTTTTGAGTTTTTGCTAAAGTCTTCATAACTCATTGGTAGGTAAATCTGTATGATAAAACGAGGGATAGCTTGAAAGTTTCTGTTAGAGTGTGTAATATTTTATAACTACACCAGTTGAAAGTGAATCATCGTATCATCGTATCCCAAAAAAATTTAAAAAACATTTGTCGATGCCATTGAACACTTGTTCTATTCGATTTTCGTCTTTTCGCCTACTTCGGTAAAAGTAGCTCATGTCAAGTGCCGGTGTAATTTTAGCACTTACAGCACTAGGTTGTTACTTTTCAGTTTTTGCTCGAGATTCCATCTTTTACTGGAAACTGCTTGTGAAACCTAGACTTTTTAGTTGGAGCTATTCCAAGTTCACAAGGTTCTTGTGTACCAAAACGCAAGCTTTTCAACGTTTTCGCCATTTTTGAGTTTTTGCTAAAGTCTTCATAACTCCTTGGTAGGTAAATCTGTATGATAAAATAAGGGATAGCTTGAAAGTTTCTGTTAGAGTATGTAACACTACACCGGTCGAAAGTGTTACATCGTAGAGTGTCTTTTACTTTTCCAATCCCGAAAAAATTTAAAAAACATTTGTCGATGCCATTGGAAACTTCTTCTATTCGATTTTCGTCTCTTCGCCTACTTCGGTAAAAGTAGCTCATGTCAAGTGCCGGTGTAATTTTAACACTTACAGCACTCTAGTTTGTTATTTTTCCGTTTTTGCTCGAAATTCCATTTGGTATCTTTTACTGGAAGTTGCTTATGAGATCTACATGTAGTGCTAGCAAAGGTTTTTGATTCGCAACTTTGTAGATTGCTGAAAAAACTGTCAAAATTTGATTGAAGATCCTGAAATTTTGTAGGATTTTGTCAAAAAACAGCCATAAATATTTAGTAGATCTTTCTTGGTTTCTTATACGTCTGTAGGCTTTTTATGAGGAATTATGAAGTTTCTGTTCTTACAAAAGTTTTTTTTTTGCTGTTTCTTAGTTTTTTCTTCATCTGTGGATAAAAACATGAATTACTCTGTTCCAAATACGAATTTCAGTTAATTTCGAAGTTTTTTCCTTTTAGATTTCAATTTGGCCGATTTAGCATTTAGATAGATTTAGGACCAATTCGAAAATTTTGACTCGCATTGGTTTTATTTCAAATTCAGTGACGTAACCGTCTTGAGACATGGAGTCCTATGTCCTATGCTTCACTTATGTAAAAACGACCTAGTAGACTTATCTACAGGTTGAGACATTTCATCTAGGAACATAGAAGAGTGGGAAATGTTGTAAACATTCCACCAGCCATCTCTTTTCAACCCAGACGAAGGCCATAAGGCTGTCTCGGTTCTTGTAGTTTCTGATATGTCCCTAGATGAACTGTCTCAACCTGTATAATATGTACGTGTGTTTAAGAAAAGTGTAGTAGAATGAATGATGATAGCCTATAAGGGCTGTTGCGTTCGAAAACTTGAGGATTCCTGCTTTGGGGATATTAGCAAACTAAAGCAGGTTCACCAGTGCCGATTATTATAGAGCTGAAATGGGATTAGTGCGGACTCATCGAACTGTTCCTGGACTTGGCCGTTTACAATTGGATTTGTAGTTGCTACTCTGTGCGTAGCAAAGGATAGATGTTTACATAAGAGGGTTTGTCTCTATTGAAGGGTCTGTAAAGCTTTTACTTCAGGGCTAATCACACGACGCCAATAGACTTTATACAGAACAGAAGAAGCGTTCCTGAGCTCTATAACGTTGCCTCAGTTGTCTGTGCCAATTTAAAAAAATAAACAAAAATACACAAATTTATTCGCTTTATTCTCCATACACTTGTAATAAGTACACAAAATGGTTGATTACGTAAATAAATATTTCTTATCATTAAATTCTAATTGTACAACAATTTGTTGGAAAATAACAGCAAATTTTCAAAATAAAATACATAATATAAAAACGAAAAAAAAAACGACTCTATTCTACTTGTATATAAAGGCCTTTATAACTAAATATTGATTAAAAAAAAAAACGAACACTGTCATTATCTTTATTTGTATGAATTCTTATCAGTTTATCATCTAATTTTTGTTGTTATATGTGTGTTATCAATTAAATTTCGATTTAACTACAAAAATGACTGCAAGAACTGTATCGATTAAATAGACTGCTCCTGTTATAACACACAACGATCCTAAAGCTAACCCCACCTATAATTCCAATAATTAATTAAAACAAATTAATTTAATTAAACAATTAATTAAAATACCTGTCGTTCAGATGCAACAACAATATATTTATTTTCAGTTAAATAACCACTCCAATAATGTAATGCTGTAGCACCTACAGCTATCCATAAGAATACACCAATGATATTCATGAAAATATCAGTGAATGTCCTAAAATTCCAATAATAATAATAATAATAATAATGATAAATTAATGATAAGAGTAAGTATAACTAACGTTTTATGATCACCACTAGCAAAACATAAACTTATAATCGATACAGTTGTATAAATAAAATAACCAACAAATACACCGGATGCAACAATCTCAGCATCCGGATTCTTTTCCTCATTCAAATTCCATGTACCACCAACACCTAAGAAACCACCACTGAAGCCGGTTCTGTATAAAATCAGGATGATTAAATTCAACACCTGTAATTATAGAGAGATAGAAAAAAAAGCATTTTTTGTAAAAATAATTAAAATAAAAATGTAGGACAGGGTCTTGTAGGATATAAAAATGTTGTGAAATAGCATGTGTGTATCATGTGTATGTGTGTGTGTGTGTGATAAAAAAATATTTACTGATTAAATACCACTGTTGATTTAGATTAAAATAAAACGGTGATGATACCTAATAGATGAGTAATACGGTTGTTTTTTTAATTAAAAAAAATTAAATGATGAATTCGTGAATGGAAGAAAAGTGGAGGTTAATTGGATAAGTCAATTGGTAATTATAGAAGACAGAGAGAGAGATATACGATTATAGAAGTTTTTATTTGAGTATTCCTATAGATATTAGTAAAATCCCATAAAAATAGCCTAATTAAACAGCGCGCCCTGTATTTAACCAAAATAGTGATTATAGTGCCAAAATCTTGCAAATAATGCCCCAATTAGTAGTTATAACAAGATAAAAATAGAGATTTTACAAATTTACTCTCTATCACTTGTATTAGTAGGGTTCCCATCTAAAATGCCCTTTTTAATTGGAGTGGAACTGTATAATTACTAGAAATAGAAAAGTTTATTTTGCTGCAAATTTGAAATTAAATCTGCAACTTTGTAGAAGTCTTCTTTTACGTCTGGTTTTAATGCCAAAATTTTGGCCCAATATTTGTTACAAAAAACCGACCGGTTTTGTTCCAAAACCAAGACACGCCCGATATCAGATAAAGCGTAAACGCCATTTTGTTATTAATAACAAAGGAAGAATCTAATTATTAAAAAACAAAAATTAAAATTTCCTACTTACCAATTTCAAAATTTTGAGCACTAGTGCCCCTACAGTCTCTATACTTGTCATATTATTTTCTCTTTTCTGGAGAAACTTTCTAAATTTTGACTAATATTGACTGCGACACCGTACACCTGCTATAATGAAAATGAGGTATTTGATTATCTTTTATCAACTGATAAGAATTTATTTTGTTGATTTTAGTGATGTCAAATACAGGATGATTCAATGCTGTTATTATTATTATTATTGTTGTTTTACAGGAATTAGGTTTAGAAATTGATAATGAGCAAATCAAGGAAATGGAAACAAATATTTATAATGTGAATTTTGACGAAGTTGCAGCTGAAGAACGGCTAACACGTCATGATGTTATGGCGCATGTTCATGTTTTTGCCAAACAATGTCCAAAAGCTGCACCAATCATCCATTTAGGTGCTACATCATGTTTTGTTGGTGATAATACCGATTTGATTGTTATCAAAGATGGTCTAAATTTACTTCTACCAAAATTAGCTGCTGTTATACAGAATTTAGCCAAATTTTCTGAACAATACAAGTAAGCATTTTGGTTTGGCTAAACAATTAGTTGATAAGCTTGTTTTTAGATCACTTCCAACTTTGGGCTTCACCCATTTACAACCGGCCCAATTAACAACAGTTGGTAAACGTGCAACTTTATGGCTTTTTGATTTCTTGATGGATGAACGTGCCTTACGTCGAGCTCGTGATGATCTTCGATTCCGTGGTGCTAAAGGTACTACCGGTACTCAAGCTTCATTCTTACAACTATTCAATGGTGATGGTAGTAAAGTTAGAGCTTTAGATAAGAGAATTGCTGAATTATCAGGTTTTGATAAGACGTATCCAGTAACTGGCCAAACTTACACTAGAAAAGTTGATTTGGAAATTGTTGCTACCTTATCATCTTTAGGAGCTACAATCCACAAAATGTGTAGTGATTTACGTCTATTGGCTCATATGAAAGAAATTGAGGAACCTTTTGAGAAAACTCAAATCGGTAGTTCTGCTATGCCGTACAAGCGTAATCCGATGCGTTCAGAACGTTGTTGTGCTTTAGCAAGATTCTTAATGAATCTTTTTGCGAATACTACAGATACTCATGCTACACAATGGATGGAACGTACACTAGATGATTCAGCTAATAAACGTTTAACAATATCGGAAGCTTTCCTTTGTGCTGATGCTGCCCTAATGGTATTAATTAATGTAACACAAGGACTTGTTGTCTATCCAAAAGTGATCGAACGTCATATCAATCAAGAATTACCATTTATGTCAGCTGAGAATTTGATTATGGCAATGGTGAAGAAAGGTGGTGATCGACAAGTTTGTCATGAAAAGATCCGTGTGTTATCACAACAAGCTGCCGATCAAGTCAAACAATACGGTAAAGATAACGATTTTTTGGAACGTGTTAAAAATGATTTGTATTTTGCACCGATCATCAATGATCTGGAAGAGTTATTAAAACCGGATACTTATACAGGAAGAGCTGCTGATCAAGTTGTTGAATTCCTTGAAGATGAAGTTAAGCCTGTACTTGAGCTTTATAAGGATATCAAAGGAGTTAACTCCTCTGTAACTCTCAATATTTAAATTTTTGTATTTGTGCAGTTTTGATTGAATAAAAATCAAAATTAATCTCATAAGTTTATTGTTTCATTGTGGCACATTTTGTAGAATTACAGTTTGATGTTATGTGGACCTCTGATTACCCCCCCCCCAAGCTGGATGAAACTGATACAAATAAATAATTAAAAAAACGAATTATATATATAAAAAAAAACTAGTATGATTACAATAAATAAAAAATCTAAATCTAATGATTAATCACTTGGTAATAAGGTGTTTTCCAAACAAGCAGGTCCTTGACTAGGCCAGTTACAAGCACCCAAACTGTTATCAAATGTTAAATGCACTGGACAGTTGAAGACATGCAACGTATAACGATTCTTTGTGCAATCCCATCGGCACGAGTAAAATTTATTACATTCTGTTGGATGTCGGAATAATCCAGCTCTTTGACAATCGATAGTACCTTGTAAACGTTCATTCCGACTACGTACACCACCAGGTCCGTAACGATCAAACGATTTACTATTTAATGCTTCATTAGTGCCGTCTTTGACGGCTTCTTTAACCAACTTCAATCCAGTACGTACAGCTTTTACAATTTCACCATCTGTAACGCTTGATTTAGCAGTCGAAATTTCGAATTTAGGAGTTACATCGATGGTTTTTTGTGGTTCATACTGATAATTCTCAATTATTTGACCTTCATTATTGGAATCGACAACATAACCATCATCGTCATCATCATCATCGGATTCTACAATGATTTTCAAAGGTTTTTTGCGAAGTCTCAATGTATTTGAAACGCAAGTACATTGGGCTCCCAGTTTTGTTGTCAACAATGGATTAAAATCGTTTTGTTTGATGATAGTCTTTGGCCGAACGATTTTGACAATTTTAGCCGGTCGTCTAGTTGAGATGATTATTTCATCTTCTATTGGTAATGCCGTGGTACTCTTTATTGCTACTGGCAAATATTCCTGAGCTGGTGTAACTATTTTAGCTTTCGTTGCAACAGGTAGATATTCATTTGACAATTCTGGTACTGTAAATGATTGTGTTGGTACTGGAGTTGTGATCCTAACTCTTTGTTTGATTGGTTTGTATTGTGGCGTTACTGGTATTTCATCTAATGAACTGAAGGAATATTTGGCAATAGGTCTACTTGTAGTACTTGGTACGGCTGTAACTGTTGGCAGTACTGTTGCTGTTTCTGTTGCATACTTAATTTCAGGTTGTGGAGTTGATGATAATCTACTATCGTAATAATAGAATTGTTTTGGTGTTACTGGAATTTTAGCTGAAGTTAGTACTGTTGATTCAAATGTTGGTTTTGGTGTTGTTTGGACATAATTGTAATTAATAATTGGACGTGGTGTTGATGAAATTTGATAGTTTTCAACAAATGCAGCTTCGTTTTGCTGTCCAATAATATATGCAGAATTTTGATCCACATTTCCTGTAACATAAGCAGTCTTTTTGACAAATGGTACTTCTGTCACTGGTACCGGTTCTTCTTCGAATTTGATTTGTGGTTTCTCATAAACATATCCAGTAGGTTCCGGTTGTCGGTAATTGTATCCAGGTGCTGTATAACTGTAACTGGACACTACTGCTGGTTTTGCTGTAGAAGCAGTATAACCAACAATAGCCGGCGTTTGTTGCTCTGAATATGAATAATCTTCAATAATCTTTTTGAAGTTGTAAGTACTTGGTGGCGCTGGCAAAATAGTCTTCTGTACGACAGGCTGTACAGGTTTCAATACGACCGAAGATTTTGCGTAATCACCTTGGTTTTGTTGATTTTGACTAGAAATACTGAAACTTGAAACAATGGCCGGTGTTGATGAAACTATTGGTGTTGGAGTTGAAGACACATAAATTTGTGGTTTCTCTTCAAAAACAACTGAGGGTCTTCGATAATTGTAACCTTGGAATGTTGACACAGGTACAACAGGTTGTTGTTTAATTACAGTTTGTACAGTTGGTTGGAGTGGTACTTGTAATTCTTTTTGTTGTGCAACAACCGATTTCTGATCATTATAGCTCTGGAATGTGGAAAATGAGACAGCAGGCTGTGAAATTGTCTGTACCGTAGGTTGTGCTTGTCTGTAAGTTTCAAAGCTTGCTACAGATACAGCAGGTTGTTTGACTACTGGAACTTGTACTGTAGGTTGTACTCGAATCAATGGTTTTTCTTCAAATTGTATTGTAGGTTTCTGGTATTGGTACCCTTGGAATGTTGATACAGGCACAGAAGGTTGTTGTTGTACTACAGTTTCCAAAGATTCAGTTTTTTCAAAAGTTTTGCCTTCATTAGCGTTTGAAGCTTGTTGATTGCCATAACTTTGGAATATTGTGAATGAAGTAGCTGGTTGTACTACCGGGACAGTAGGTTGTTGTTCAACTACAATTCCCGAAGATTCAACTTTTCCGTAAGTTTGTTCTTCAGCAGTTGTTGCAGCTTTATTGTTACTGTAACTTTGATATGTTTGGAATGATACGGCAGGTTGTACAGTTGGCTGTACTGACGGTTGCAGTTTAATTAAGGGTCTTTCTTCAAATTGTACTGTTGGTTTTTGGTAACTGTATCCTTCAAATTTTGACACAGGTACAGTAGGTTGTTGCTCAATTACAGTATCTAAATATTCGACTTTTTCAAGAGCTTTCTGCTCAGCAATTGCTGCAGCTTTATTGCTAGCGTAACTTTGGAATGTTTGGAATGATACAGCAGGTTGTGTAACAGTTTGCACAGTCGGCAATGATGGTTGTTGTTCAACTACTGTTCCCAAGGATTCGACTTTTTCAAAATCCTGTTGCCGAGCAGCTGCTGAAGCTTTATTGTTATTGTAACTTTGGTATGTTTGGAATGATACCGCTGGCTGTACTGACGGTTGTACTTTAATCAGAGGTCTTTCTTCAAATTGTACGGACGGCTTTTGATAGTTATATCCTTGGAATTTTGACACGGATAAAGTAGGTTGTTGTTCAATTACCGTGCCTAAAGTTTCAAGAGTCTTTCCTTCGGCAGTTACTGCAGCTTTTTCATTACCGTAACTTTGGAATGTTTGGAATGATACGGCAGGTTGTACTACAGTTTGCACAGTCGGCTGTACTGAAGGTTGTACTGTGATCAAAGGTCTTTTGTCAAATTGCACTGATGGTTGTTGTTCAACTACAGTTCCCAATGATTCGACTTTTTCAAAAGTCTGTTCCCGAGCAGCTGCTGAAGCTTTATTGTTACTGTAACTTTGGTATGTTTGGAATGATACCGCTGGCTGTACTGACGGTTGTACTTTAATCAAAGGTCTTTCTTCAAATTGTACGGACGGTTTTTCGTAGTTGTACCCTTGGAATGTTGACACCGGTACTGTAGGTTGTACCACAGTTTGCACAGTCGGTTGTACTTTGATCAAAGGTCTTTGTTCATATTGTACAGACGGTTTTTGGTAATGGTACCCTTGGAATGTTGACACAGATACGGCAGATGGTTGTTTAATTACAGCTTGAATGGTCGGTTGTAACGGAATTGGTACTGCCGGTTGTACAATAGGTTGAATTCTTATATCAGGTTGTTGAGTTATAGTTTGTAAAGTAGGCTGAACTACAACTGAAGGTTGTTGGAAAGTTTGTACAGAAATAGCAGGTTGTTTAAACACAGTAGGTTGAACTACAGTCTGTACAGGTTCAACTTTTACAACTGGCTTCTCTTCAAACTTGACCGATGGCTTGTCATAAAGATAACCTTCAAATGTCGACAGAGAAACTGCTGGTTGTACCAATTTACTTTCACCTTGATAAGTTCCCTTTCTCTCAGCAGTAGCTGAATTGGTGCCAGCTTCAGCATAATAGTTATGGAAGTTAGAAACTGATATTACCGGTTGTATTGTTGGTTGCACTTTAACAACTGGTTGTGTTTGATAAAATGTTAGCGATTTTGCTTCATTACTGCCAGTTTTCAAAGAAGCTCCTTCAAAAGCAGCTGTTGCTTTATTGTAAACATAATCACCAATTAAGCCTTGATTTTCATAGCTGTAACTACCAGTAGTTTTTGCTGGAATTTGAATCAATTTCTCTTCTTGAATTATAGAAGCCGGAGTAGAAACTATACCAACACTACTACCATAATCAGGTGTTGATGAAATCAAGTTTACGTAATTTGTTGAAATATTGGCAACATTAACACCTTGATGAGTTGAAGAGAAACCTGAACTATGGCCAGATTGTAATTTGAAATCGTGACCATCAAGACGATATTGTAATTGTGGTAAATTAGCAACAACACCTCCTTTATAACTCTGGAAACTTGTAGCTGTACTTATACTTGGTATTGGTACTGTAGTTACTGTAGGAACAGATGGTAGCGTTGTTACTGAGATCGGTGATGGTGTTACATGTGTTATGGTATTACTTCCAACACCATTATTACTAATTTCAACACCACTATCAAAAGAACCAACAGCAGAATATCCTCCACCCACAATATTTATATTTCCAGCAATTCCAGTACCATGAGATGATGTACTTGTTAATTTAATGTTATTCTGATCTAGAAGTGCTCTGTTGGTTAAGTATTGTTGGTACTGTTCAATATTTTGATGGGATTTTGCTGCAAATTCAGAATTGTCAACAATTTGGGCTGAGGTATCATGGGCTAAATTATTAATCAAATGAGCGTTTTGTTGACCCGTTGTCAGAATAGCTGAGTCTACCGAAATTTTGGCAGAATTATCTAAGCCAGTAAAGTAACTACCATCGCTTTCATGGGAGTTTTGTAGTACTGCAGCATTATTTTGATAAATATTTCCAACTTCACCTGTTGTTACATACTGTTGAGATTTTCCTGCTTCTTGATAGTTAGCACCTTGTAACCCAAAAGTGTTGTACTGTCCAACTTTTAATAATCCGGCATTTTGTAATGATAGTGCAGCATTTGCTGATAATCCACCAAAGCCAGCATTAGTACTAATAATCTTGTAACCACTAGTATCAGTATTTGCAATGATGCCTCCATTGCCTACGTTTGTATAAATTTGAGCCACGGGCTGTTGTAGAGGACCACTAAGTCCTCCTAGTTTTGTCACCGGAAGTACACCTAAACCATCATATTGTTCTAAAGATACAACAGCCCCATGACCATAAACTACAGCAGAACCTGTAGTGTAACCACTAGCACATCGTGGTACTAACCATGCCCATTCGCAAAGTAGACGAGATTCATCAAAAACTAAACCAAATGGACAACGGAACTCATAAGCGGAAGGGGCGGATTTACCGTGATCCAAACAGGCAAAGAACCAACGGCAATTTTCAGGATCTGCATAGTAACCTGAAATAGAAGAACGTTGATGTCACTCGATCTAAATTGTTGTTACAACACAAAGTACAGAAAATGCTACATAAGCATAAAAAATTTGCGATGGCCGGGAATCGAACCCGGATCAACTGCTTGGAAGGCAACTATGCTGACCATTACACCACCGTCGCTTGTTAATTGAAAACTTATCCATCTAGAATACAGCGCAAAGTAATGGTATTATTCGGAAAAGACTAAAATAAATGCGATGGCCGAGAATCGAACTCGGATCAACTGCTTGGAAGGCAACTATGCTGACCATTACACCACCATCGCTTGGTATTTGCAATCTAATCCTTTATAAAGGAATATCAAGAGACGGTACTACTTAAAAAATATGAAAAGAGATGCGATGGCCGAGAATCGAACTCGGATCAACTGCTTGGAAGGCAACTATGCTAACCATTACACCACCATCGCCAGATAATTGAGAACTTAATCATCTCGAATGCAACGTAAAGAGATGGTACCATTCAGAAAAGACTAAGAGAGAAGCAGTAGCCAAGAATCGAATGCGGATCAACTGCTTAGAAGGCACCTATACTGACCATTACACTACCAATGCTTGGTATTTAACAATTCAATGTCTTAGGATAGAATAGCAAGTGATGGTACTACTTGAAAAACAGGAAAATAGATGCGATGGCCGAGAATTGAACTCGGATCAACTGCTTGGAAGGCAACTATGCTGACCATTACACCACCATCGCTTGGTAATAGAGAACTTACGCATTTAGAAAGCAGCGCAAAGAAATGGTACTATGCGGAAAAGACTAAAATAAATGCGATGGCCGAGAATCGAATTCGGATCAACTGCTTGGAAGTCAACTATGCTAACCATTACACCACCATCCTTGGTAATAGAGAACTTATGGATTTAGAAACCAGCGCAAAGAAATGGTACTATCCGGAAAAGACTAAAATAAATGCGATGGCAGAAAATTGATGTCGGATCAAGTACTTGGAAGGCAACTATGCTGACCATTACACCAACATCGTTTGATATTTACAATATAATTTTCTATGAAGGAATACCAAGATACGGTACTACTTGAAAAATAGGAAAAGAGATGCGATAGCCGAGAATGGAACTCGGATCAACTGCTTGGAAGGCAACTATGCTGACCATTACACCACCATCGCTTGGCATTTGCAATCTAATGCTTTATAAAGGAATACCAAGAGACGGTACTACTTAAAAAATATGAAAAGAGATGCGATGGCCGAGAATCGAACTCGGATAAACTGCTTGGAAGGCAACTATGCTGACCATTACACCACCGTCGCTTGGATTTTGCAATATAATCCTTTATAAAGGAATACCAAGAGACGGTACTACTTGAAAAATATGAAAAGAGATGCGATGGCCGAGAACCGAACTCGGATCAACTGCTTGGAAGGCAACTATGCTAACCATTACACCACCATCGCCAGATAATTGAGAACTTATCCATCTAGAATGCAACGTAAAAAGATGGTACCATTCAGAAAAGACTAAAAGAGAAGCAGTAGCCAAGAATCGAATGCGGATCAACTGCTTGGAAGGCACCTGTGCTAACCATTACATTACCATTGCTTGGTATTCAACAATTTAATGTCTTAGGATAGAATAGCAAGTGATGGTTCTACTTGAAAAACAGGAAAATAGATGCGATGGCCGAGAATCGAACTCGGATCAACTGCTTGGAAGGCAACTATGCTGACCATTACACCACCATCGCTTGGTATTTGCAATCTAATTCTTTATAAAGGAATAAAAAGAGACGGTACTACTTAAAAAATATGAAAAGAGATGCGATGGCCGAGAATCGAACTCGGATCAACTGCTTGGAAGGCAACTATGCTGACCATTACACCACCATCGCTTGGTAATAGAGAACTTATGCATTTAGAAAGCAGCGCAAAGAAATGGTACTATCCGGAAAAGACTAAAATAAATGCGATGGCAGAGAATTGAAGTCGGATCAAGTACTTGGAAGGCAACTATGCTGACCATTACACCACCATCCTTGGTAATAGAGAACTTATGGATTTAGAAACCAGCGCAAAGAAATGGTACTATCCGGAAAAGACTAAAATAAATGCAATGGCAGAGAATTGAAGTCGGATCAAGTACTTGGAAGGCAACTATGCTGACCATTACACCAACATCGTTTGATATTTACAATCTAATCTTCTATGAAGGAATACCAAGAGACGGTACTACTTGAAAAATAGGAAAAGAGATGCGATGGCCGAGAATCGAACTCGGATCAACTGCTTGGAAGGCAACTATGCTGACCATTACACCACCATCGCTTGGTATTTGCAATCTAATTCTTTATAAAGGAATAAAAAGAGACGGTAC
>JAZBGY010001660.1:4805-18400 GCA_037414755.1 Lydus trimaculatus
TTTCGAAATGCCGCCCCACCTGATGTGCCGCCTTTGTGATTACCACAACGTGAACAACCGGTAGGCGCGGGCCTGGCCACTATAAATAAAGATTTAAAATTATTATTCTTTCAATATTCCCTTTACTTTAAACAAGACCAATACTCAAACTATATACCTGCTTTTGGGAAGATCGACCCTTTCCTATGTTTAAAAAAAAAACATCTGTGCAATTTGTGGTCATGACAAATTTTAAATATTTATTTATGGTGGCAATATTTCACCATTTCCATCAAGTCCTTGCTTCTGAATCTATTGTGAACTAATTTTTATTATTTTACTGGATCTCTTAAGTCATGGGACAAACTATACATACATATGTATACTGATAGTGTCGTGTGTCCATGGGAAGTAATTTTGTTCTTTTTAGATCAATAAGCTTTTGCATTATTTATTATTATTGTTATTATTATTATTCAACAATCAATTCCTAAATAATGTCTGTCCTTTTATTTTTCATTTCAGTATATTTACAATTAGTGGAAACGTTGTGCAATATTATGTTGCAGCAATTGTGACATAATGGTTTTTGTGTTAGAAATGCTAACAAAACTAATTGTTTAAGAAATAATTCGATCATCAGTAAAACAATACCCAATACAATTCTATTGAATCCTCGTTGTTTTTTTTACAGGAATATACAGGCTGTCTCATGTAAATAAGAATCCTTTAAATATAGATAAAAAAAAATTATGAATGAGGTAAGTATATGTTGCATAATAGCGTATGCATAGGTATAATAGGTGTGCACGTGAGTGAAACATTTAATATATTAGATTTTGCATCATACCAAAAACAAATACGTGATTACAATGAAATAAATATGCTTCACTTGTATTTGGCAATAATTTACAGTCCTAGGAAGTAAACATAGAAATATCGCTGACGACATGTGGTTTCTTAATGTAGAAAAAAATCATCGCTGAGTATGCGGGGCATCCGATAGTAGTCAGTTAAATTTCAATAATTTTATTGGAATATATACATGGATTAAACAGAACGATATTTACAATATTTATTTTAAAATTTTGAATAAGGCACACGAAAAGATCATTCCTAAAATCTACAAAAAAAAAAACAAAACAAGATAAATCAATTATTATTATTATTACTGTTAAATAATTACCATAAAACAAGCAACAACAACACCAACACTCCCAATAATAATAGCATGATCTTTAAAATATTCTTTAACAATATGATAACAACCTCTTGTATATATTGTAAATGAATTTTGTATTTCAACTAATGAATTACAATGTTGTAATTTACCTAATATTGGTTTACAACATGAATCTGGTATTTTATCATGCCAATCTTTATAATCACTAACACCACAACATTGTAAACGTATTTGTGTATCATCCCATGCTTGTGTTATTGGACGATAATTACCATAAAAACGTAATGAACCAATCATTGAATTACCTAATGTTGTATCGATTTTACCACGAAATACATATCCAAGTATACCACCAATTAACATTGTTACAAATATTAAGAATAAAGCAATGAAATACTATAAAACAAGAATAATAATAAACAACAAAATATAATAAATAGAATAGTAACACTATTACCGTTACTAACATACATCGGACCTCTTTTATAGCACCAAAACAACCAAAACATGAAATAATCAATAACAAAAATCCTGTAATTACTAAAACATAAGCAGAACCGGAATAAAGATTTGTTCCTAATAGTTCATTAGCAAAAGATCTATCAATAACAGTCCATAAGCCTACAGCAATCGCTATAATAGAACCCACCTGTAATTAGTATATATAACATATATAGATTTTTTGAATTAAAATTAATAATATAATAAATAGAACGATAACACATACAAGAATCAATATGTTAATTATAAACAAACTGTATTTCATGAAATTACCACAGCCGTCCATTTTTCGACCGAAAGCCATATCTTATTATTGATTGCTAGAAAAAATACAATAAATATTTGCATCAATGTTTATTCCATCTATGGTTAAAGTTTTTAATTAAAATCTACATAAAAGAACTTAATATCGCAACATGTTGTTCTCGTCGTCGTCGTCGTCGTCGTCGTTTATAAACATTCAGCCTATCTAATAGCAATATGCACACTTTCTCTTTGTTTTGTTCCATTTACCTGCATTTTATTCTAAAAACATCCTTAATTGGTATGATAGTACCTATCTGTTTTTTTTTTTCTTAAATAAACAAAATAGAAACTAGTAGTGAGAGAAAAACAATTTACTTTCAAACGCGCACAATTGAATAAATTAAAATGAATTATAAATCTATATTGATTGAATAAAGTTTAATAACAACAAAATTAAACAGAGAATTTGTTTAACTTACTTACTTATTTATTTAAATTAAATAAATTTAATTCTGTTATCCAATATATTAACATCCACGTTGTTTTATTATCAACACCTGTATAGAATTTCTGTGTTGTTTTTGTTGCTTTCATATTTGTATTTCTCTGCATGACTGTGGCAGCGGGTACCACTCCCACTAATTTATTTTTCGTGTTGTATAATATTTTATTCTTTCGTAAACAATTTTAGAAACGAAAAATTCGTTCTAATTTGTTTGAATCACGTAAACAATAATTACGCATCTGTAGTGTACCTCTATAGCTCTATAGTGTTGTAAATAAATCCTTGAGTAGAGTTGTAGGTAAAGTGTTAATTGTTGTTAACAAATTTATAAACAATTTAAATAATACAATGAAATCCACTGTTAAAGTACCAATTATTTTTTATTTCATTTTATTCTATACATAAATAGTACATTTTTTAGTATTCTGAGAATAGTTGTTTTGTTTTGTTTAAAAAAAAAATGAATTTAGCGTCTTTACACACAACCAATTTTATGAAAAAATGGTTAAATGTAGCTCTCGACACATTTTTTGGGTTTCACAATGAAATCTACTTGACCTCATTTAATTTGTTTGGGAAGTGTATTTTGTATATCTTACCATGAATTGACATACATTGAACTCTATACAGGTTGCGTCAGCCAACTGAGTACATAGGAAAAGTATGGTCACCGCCCATAATCATACCTTCTACACAAGTTAGAAGAAGATAATGAAAAACTGCACAACCACCATTCAGATTGCCAATCTCCCTTTTACAGAATATATTTCGATCTTCGTCTGATAGATTTGGCCGATTCATGTGCGACTAAAAATTTCACAATATTCCTATGCTCCTAACAAAGACAGCAAATATTTATCGATTGCTTCTAGGTTGAATTTTTATCTAGAAAATGGGGATGGTGTTTTGGAATTCAACTACTGATGGGAGGGATCTACAGGCCCTATTCTTACACATTTGGTTGCCCAGTTTTTCATTATCTTCTTCTAACTTGTGTAGAAGATATGATTATGGGCGGTGATCATGCTTTTTCTGGTGTACTCATTTGGCTGACGCAACCTGTATATAACGGCGAATACGGATGCAGATCTAACATAAGCCACGATTGTTTCATATGTTTGTTTAAATGTAGCTCTTAATACATCAATCAAAATATTTAATCTTTTTCGATTGTGGACTAATTTTCTACTATACTTATGAAAATCAGTGATCGTATTTTATTTATTTAATTAAATTCTGTCAGTTGGTATTGCTTGTTGATCCTGAAGGCGCGGCAGATTTAAATTGTTGATTATTTTGCAGATCTATTTCGTCGTAGAATATTTTCTAAAATAAACTTGAATTATATAATCTTGTTTGTCAAACCAATAATAATAATAATAATAATAATAATAATAATAATAATAACCTTCTAAATGTTTAAAGAGGCATACACGTGGAGGGAAAGTAATTGTAAAACTTTCATTCGATATATTTTTCGTAGTTGCTGAGGCTACATTTTCACATAAATCTATAAAAGTTTAGTTTTATTAAAGAACAGAAAAAAAAACAACAAATGCATATACATATAGGTAATAAATTAGTTCTACCTGTACCTAAAGATATTCCATCTAAACTTTTTAATGAAGGTAACAACGTTTTTATTACTCTTCTATAATCAACTACACAGCTCATTTCATCATTACCTTCAAGACTAATATCTTGCAAATTTTCACAAATACTTAGAAAACTTAACGATTGCATCAAATTTCTTAAAGTGTTCCTACAAGAAAAAACCGACTAAAAATTAAAGTTCCCATGCTTGTCGTATTTTAAATCATTACCTTTTCAAATCGATGATTTTTATATTCAATAGAAAAGCGCACGGTGTTAAATCTTTAATAAAATTATCATTCGCATATAATTCTTCAAGATTCTCCAAATTACAAATACCATCAAAACTTGTCAAATTACAACGATTTATTTTAAGTATTTTAAGACATTTCATACCTAAACCAAGATCACGTAATGTTGTTAAAATGCTACCATCTAAAACTAATTCACGTATTGATGGTAAATAAATAGGGAGGTTCTGTAAACTAATTTCCTGCGTTATGATACGTAATTTGATTTGTGTTACCGTTTCTAAAGCTTCAGTTGAAGTGACTTTTACCTTATTTTTAAAACAAGTTTTTATTATATTATCATTACAGAATCAAACAAACCAAATAAATATAAACTTACAAGAAGATTTCGAAGATTATCCTCAATCGATAGATTGTCTTCATTTAATAGATTTTCGTGAATATTCGATTCAATTGTTGATGTTAAAGATAATGAGATATCGTCATCATCTGATGTAACACTTGATAGACTTGATATTGGTGATGGTGTTCTTGATGATTGATTCGATGGTGGGAAATCTTCTAAAGGTGTTGCTTCTAAATTCGGCGACATTTTCTTTAATCATTCCTGTTTTGTTGGCATAGAAACTGTAAATAAAATGGATAGTGCGCAGAAATTTTCCAAATTTCTATCAATAGTTTATCAAAAATTACATCATATTTCCAAATTATTGTGATCTTTTTGGGGCGGCGGTGAATTTTGGTGGATGCGCCGGGCTAGCTCGTCATTATAATACGCGTCCACTGACTGGCGTTTTCTTACAATCTTAGAACTGATATCCATAGAATAAAGCTCCGTCGAATGCGCTTTTATAAATGAGGAAGTATTTTGGGAATATAAAAACATTAAAATAATAGAAAAAGGAGACAGACTTTCTTTATTATACATATGTTGAATAATAATACAAGTACAATAATAATTAATTAAAATAATTTGATTTTTATTTTAACAAGCATTATCTATAGCAAACGTGCATAAAGATATATTTCTCTCTCTCTCACTCTCTTTTATCTTTTTCTCTCTCTCTCTCTCTCTCCCTCTTTCTCAACATCAACAATCTACTGGATCAACAGATTTGCGATACATTTAATATTTGAGCACAATTTTGGCTAAAGGCGTAACAATGACCATGCAAAATGTTCAGTTCTATTTATTTATTCATTTTTTTTCTTTGTAAAAGAACAGAAGAGAGGAAATCAGTATAATATTGCACAAATACTGGTACAACACAGATATATCTACAATAATTTATTGTTATTATTTTAGAAAACATTCTTTCCATTATTTGTTTTATTTAACAACATATCCTCATTTACAATGTTTGGATTTGATTTTATTACTTTTGTTTTGTTATTTTTGAAATTGATCACCAATTTGTCACCAATTACAACTGAAATCTACTCAACGATTTCTTTCTAATGGTTCTTCACCTGTAATGATCCCCGTCCCCCCACCCATTGTATAATCATCATAAATGATATTATAAATGAAAAGGATTTACCTGCTATTTAAACAACTCAAACTGATAGTTGTTGATTCATTAGTACTTGTTGGCATATGACCTGGTACTGATTCTAATAAAGGGTACCATTGGGCGACTGGTCGTCTTGGATTATCTAACATTTCTAACCAATGATCACGCCCTATACCAATGAAACTTGAACCGATTGCCGTACAACCCATCAATTCATTCGAACCAATTCTGGAAGGTATTATTATTATTATTATTATTATTATTCTAACGATAAGATTATTTTATTTAAAAAAGTTGCTTTTCGAATAAATTACCGATCATAATCGATTACTTTAACGATAAGTGAAACATCTTCGATATTATCTGATGGTACATCGAATACGAGTGCTTCATTATAAATAGGATTTAATGTGTTCTTCTTTACTGAAGTTTTCTTCTTTTTTATCCGTTTCCCTTGACAGAGTAGATAAACTTTGACATAAGGATCTAAAAGATTTTTATATATTCTTTTATTTTTAAAAATAATAATAATAATAATAATCATGTTAAATTTGTATAAATTTTGATTAATTCCCACCTGATTTCCCTGTAATATCCATAGCTTTTAAGCTACGTCCTTTGATTATTGTTATTGTTAGACGTCCAGCTGTTGGTAGATAACATAACGATAACATCAGTTCACCCAAATCAACTTTTTCCTATTAGAAAAACCAAACAAAAACATGGAAATTAATTGGTAAAGTTTTTTGTTTATAAATTATATCCAGTGTTATATCAATTACATTCAGCATTGGCATACTGAAATTGACCCAATTCTCTCCCATGAAAAGTAGGGATATAGGTCAAGGTTTGAATATAAGGAACAATCCCGGGATGTGCAGCTATTTTTAGTATACAATTAGGTTAAATTTAGATCCAGACAATATTAGATAAAATTTTGGTATTTTATATAGTAATTGCTCTAATTATTCGAAATATACCTATACATATCCTATCTACTTATTATTAAGTACTTACCTGTGGTGGACATAAAATATTCATTGTATACTCGATTTCTTGATGTAAATCAGTTGATTCTAATAATCCTTTCAAGACAACATGTCCAATCAAATCATGCCGTGAGAATCGATCGAAATCATAAACGGAAAATTGAAGGTATCTTTGACGTAATTCTTCATATGGTACACTAGATAGAACACAAAATAAAAGAAATTATTAGAAGCCTGAATCAATTTTTGGATGATTTTCCTTATTTTCAAGCATGTAAGATGGAATGTGGTGTTTCGGCGAGTGATTAGTTGCATAGGATTATTAAGAAATAGAGCAGCAGGAAAGGTACAATCTGTACAGTGACATAAGAGATCCAGTATTTCTCACAACAGGTAGAACACCAAAATAAATGGACTATCTAGTTGATATATTAATTTCTAACAACTATTACATTTATACAGCTTGAGACATTTCATCTAACCATAAGAACATAGGAGAAACTACAAAAACCGAGACTATTCCATTTGGAAAAAGATGTTAATTTAAAGGATCATTCAATAGATATTTGGCGATTTTTCGACTTCAAAAGTATAATTGTTCCGTAAACAGGATGTTTAAATTCTTTTCCAGTTTTTTGTTTTAGTTAATAGTCTTAAGTTGATCTACCAATTTGCTTATAACGTATGTAAGAATATAATTATTGCTTTTCGATAAAGACCAAGACTAGACTAAATTCAAATTTTTATTGCATCGACTATAGCTGAAGATGACTCTTAATTATAATTAATTATAACAATAAGTTGCGGGATTGGAAGAGGATTCGCCGTTAAAAGGTAGGGTTTGTTGATTCATCCACGGAAAACTTTATCTATTGTGAACAATGTGAACTAATTTTTATGATTATATTTTACTGGTTCTCTTAAGTCATTATACCGACTATACAGGCCTTTCCTACTCGTTATACTACTCCTATTTATCATATTTTTTTTTCTAAATCTTATAAATTAAATTCAGACTCTGATTGTGAGAGTCCATAATAGACTTGAACCTTTTCAAATTAATTATTGTCCAATTTGCTTTGGATTAATTTGAACAGTCCCTTCCCTTGTAGATAGGTGGATAGGTGTACGTACATACATATAATAGATGCTTAGCTAACATGTTGATAATTAACTGGCAGCAGTATTGAATTTGGCAAAGGTATGGTGATGAGGTGGATAATGCTTGATTAAATTGAACTGTGAATTGGGTACCTTAATTTTCATCAACTACAAATTATAACTTTAATTTTGTAGGTATATCTACTATCTACAATGAAAATTAATTTAATTTTTTTTTTGTTTAATAAAAAGCAAATGAATTAATTTTGTACATGTAGACCATTTTGATTACAAGGTTTTGTTTCTTTTTTTTATAAAATATCATTTAAAACGAGTAGAAACTCGATGCCGACAATTGAATTGATAGCAATTAAAATGGAGCGAAAATCATTAATTTTTAGAAGAAAACAGGCAGAAAAATTAAACATTTGTTATATACTTCCAATATTTTAAATAAAATGAAAAATGAACAATTTGTAAAGATATTCATGAAAAATTGTGAATTTTATAGAAGACGGTAGAGTAGTGCTTTATCTAAGGATTCTAAGGGAAATTACGCCATTATCATTTGTCTTCACATGTATACCTGTCTTGTGATTTACACACACACACGCACGCACTCACACAAATAAAGAGAATACAGAAGAAAAATCATTTCCTTACCTGAATATAAATGTTTCATTAAATACAGGATTCAGATTTTTCCTATGAACTTTCGTTTGGAATTTCTTCTTACGATCAGGTAGAAGATAAACTTTAATATATGGATCACTACTACCTGATGAATCTTTAATTGGTAAATCTCTACCTTCAAATACCTTTAATTGAATGAAACAAGAACAATAACAAACTATCGTTATATTTATCTATTTGGAATTATTGGAATAAACAAAAAAAAAAGAAAGTATAATACCTTAACGACAAGTCCTTCAACATCTTTATCATAAAGTAGGGAAAAATGTAATTTGCCACAATATTCCATCTCTTGACCACCGGTACTGTCGCTGGAAGATTGTCTAACCAGATCTTTTTTGTAAAGCTCCGGCTGAAATTTTTTGCAATTATTAATGCAAGTGTCAGTGGAGAAGAACTGTTGAGTTTCAGGACCGCACTATTACGTTAAACATCAACACAAACAAAGAAGCTTTATGGAAGCAAAATAAAGAGTTCCGTATTTCATGCATTTCAACTATTAAAATGAATCAATAGTGATATAGTATAAGTACGGCCCTGCAGGTTATAAAATGATAAAATGATTTTGTTTCTAATTGTAAGGAAAAGAAAATGTGAAAATTGTGAATATTTCGATATGTAGGTACTGAGATGTGGGATTTTTGTACAAAGATATCTTCCCCCTGGTTTATTCAAAATAGATATTTTATTATCTAGACAGCTGTAGGTATGTATGAAAAGGTAGATATAGTGGTTGTATTTCATGTCGGAGAACAATAGGGATGTTATTCGTTGTCTTGAATGATCTTTTCATTGTGTGCGTTTATTTCAAAATGCCTACCTTAATTAGACCAACAATACTCGATTCACTTCTATGCTCCAGACTACAGATACTAAATTGAATATTACAAGGCATCTCTAGACGATGGGACAATTGTCTTTGGAATGTCTGATGTCGTGTAGGTACAATTGGTAATGTCGTTTGACGTAACACCTAGAAATTAACAATATACACACACACACACAACATTTCCAACAAATCGCTATCTTTCTCTCTTTTCTTTATTTCTGTATATTTAAAATTTTAAAAAAATATATCTAGTTCACCTTTTTCGCAACAGCATCTTTATGTTCTTGAATATATTGTTGTGTTAATGGTTCTGTTTGTAGATCAGGTAATGAATGACTAATACGTATAGCTGCTTGTTGTTTTCCTATTGTACCATCATTATTATTATTATTATCATCATTTGGATCACCACATGTTTTAACTTTTATCCATCTCCATGTAGCCGCACATTGATAACTAACAGCGGCTAGAAGAACTAATGCCATTGTTGTTAATGTAATACCACCCAATATTTGGTAAGTTAATATACCTGACCAATCGGATTCGTCTGTAATTGCAAAAAAAAAAAAAATTATATCAAATTCAATAAAATAAGGGAATCAGATTGCACGTGTACAACGTGATTTCGACACGAGAATAGACAACTTTGATTAATAAATATTTATATCAATAGGAACGTACTTTTTAGTTTATTATTATTATTATTATGGGATTTTATGAAATTTGGCATTAATTGTTATAGAAATAGTTATTAATTAATTAATTATTATTGGATTTACCTATCTAGTTTATTATCAATTATGAAATGTATGTAGGTATGTATATAGGTATACGTATAGGTCAGGGTTGAATTAGATTGTTAAATGTTTTATGAACATCATCATCTTTATATCTACCTTTTTATTTTTACAATAAACATTATTATTTAATTATTGTGTATGGGAGAGTGTTACTACTGGTAACCTCCTACGTTTTTATTTATTAAACGCAATAATATTGACAATATTACCTTGCTACTGTAAATTGAAAATTCTCTTATTACCCTTTATACATACATACACTATACAATATAGATATAGGTATACATATATAGATGTCTTTTATTTATTCGTTCCAATAAAGTTTAGGATTTCGGTTTAAATTGAACATTCCAGGAAACTACAAGAGTAAATACAATCATTATTCATAACACAGCAAATAACTAATTTGCAACATTCTATATATTATGAAAGTTATAATGAGAACATACCTACTATACAGGGTTGAGCAAAAGTCCCGGAACGGTTAAATATCTCAGATTATGGTAAAACTAAAAATCTGATTTTTTGGAACTTGGCACTTCTGGTTCGACCGGAAGTAACTATCAACTTGCTTATTCTAAATGGAATGGTATATTTTTTGTGCATTTTTGCATTCTACATCTTAATTTTGATTATACTGTATTAGGGTTTCCTATACCTAAATATAACTATTTGTGAGATATTTCCTTTTCTTGATCTTCAAAAAAATCTTCGGTACCCGAAATCTGAAGTAGTTTTAAAAGTAGTACCGTACTTTATTTTAGTATAGTTAATAGAAAAAGGCATTAAGTGCCTGTTTGTATCAAATAACCAACTTTTACTCGGAAATGAAATTAATTTTTGAAATATCAACTCTCGTTATATTACAAAGTGTACTTAGACTGTATAAAGTTTAATGGAAATGAAAACAGAAAAAACTGTAATATCTCATAAACGGTTATAGTTAGGTATAAGGAATCCTAATGTAGAATAGTAAAGATTAACGTGTAGAATTGGAAAATGCCTAAAAAAAATATAGCATTCTATTTAAAATAAGCAAGTTGACAGCTACTTCCGGTCGAACCGAAATAGCCAAGTTTACCAAAATACTCTAGATCATAACTTAATATTACTATATCGAAAAATTCAGATCTTTAACTTTACGAAATTTGGAGATATTTGACCGTGTCGGGACTTTTTGCCCAATCCTGTATACCTACATACATACAGACTTGGTGTTATTAATATGCATATAGGAAAAAATATCAGCAAGGGTTATAATGAGATAAAAACAGAAAAGAATTCCGACTATTTCGTTTCCATAAAAATCTTATTTTAATTTTTGTGTCTTTGAAACATCAGGGGGGCAAATGTATCAGACAAAGATCGAAGTAGATCTTGGTCAAATATCTATTAGTTTTTATTCACCTCATTCTAACTAATAATGGGTAATCCGTAGAAGTGGGTGGTGTTGTTGCTATATCTTCCTTCCTATGTTCTTATTAGAAATGCTCATAATAAGTCTGTATACAGAAGAGGACGTCTATTGTAAAGGTGGATTTTTAAGACTACAGTGCGGCAAGATAGGCTGTACGTTTGTAGTTTGTTTACAATGAAAGAAACATCACTCGTATTGAATATTTTGAAAATAATTGATATGAAAAAGATAGGAAATTATTGTGGTAAAAATAGCAATTCGATTGATAAGTCTTTAAAATAAGATTGCGGATAGATCAGAATCATTTTTATTGTAAGTACCTAGGTATATCAAATAAAATCAATAATACCTATAGGTACATACAATGTAAATCTGAAACCGAACAAATCCGAAAAATCGACATCATGCAATTTTAATGCCAATTATTTTCTAATAAACACACTTCTGCCATATCATTGCCCTCTATTTATTTATCAGACTGTTTGCTATTTGCTAATTTTATCAACAACTCATTTTTCTAATTAGTTAAGGTTTGCCCTCTATAAATGCTTGAAATTCTTTTCTAGTTTAATGAATAAATATGAAATTTTTGGGTAATGTACAGCTTTACGTGAGACACCTTGAAGAAACGTTATTATTGTGTGTGTGTATAACAATATAAAGTTGTTGATATAATCAATCAAATTATTTCAATCCATCATCATAACAACAACAAATTTAATCATAAATTATGTTGAATTGAATTTGTTTATCTCAAGTACATTTGCTTGTATACCTATGTTGTAGAATAGAAGTTTTGGTGGATGCGCTCCGCACACCGGTTGGCCTTTTTTTTTGTTTTGGTTTTTAGGGTGAATTCCAATCAAAGTATTCCAAATATTTTTTTTTTTATGATTTTATTTATACAACAACACCTATATACATTACATACAAGGTCTCCTATAATAAATACTACGTATGGAATATTTTGTTTCATCAATTTTCCGGTTGAAATGTCTCCTTGATGGAGGAAGGTTCACGGTTATGGCGCATAATTATAGCAGCAACATCAGCTTTGGAAAAAAGGATATGTTGTGTGAAAATAAAATTCCGTCAAGCACCCAAAAAAAAAAAAACAGACAAAACACCAACAACAACAACAACCACAATAAAGTAAATCGTAGTTGATGTGGATTTATGACAACAACACAACTACAACATTAATAACAATAAAAATCATTTCTATATAACTGAGGTAGGTATATAATAATGGCAATAATAACAATAAGCAGAGTATTATCGGTTTTGTTTTTATGATTAATAACATTTCAGTATAGATGGAAATTGAATGATTTTATCACCATATTTTTTAATTAAAATTTTGATCTAGTTGAATAGTTCTTTATTGTCTAAAGTCTAAAATCCAATATATATGGGCAAATTCTATCATTTCAATACACTAACTATTATAGGTATATGCCATAGGTATGGTATGTATTGGAATCGATATAAAGATGTTTTGATATTTCTACCAATTTAGACGAGACGAGACCAACAACGACAACAGCAACTGTTGCCATTATTGTAGGAATTAATGTTGTTGTTTTTTGTCCTTTCATTTCTGTAACTCTCACAGCACACCATTTGTCCCGAAAAGCTTCAAATCCAGACGTTTGTTGTAAAAAATAATAATTCCTGATAGACCACTTAATCAACTTGAACAACAATAATAATAATAATGATAATGTAGTTTCAGAATTAGTATCGTATCTGTGTATTGTATATAGCTATCTAATAAGAGATTTGGCTGGAGTGGTTGTCAAACCCGACCTGTTGCATGATCGTACGTCCTGCTCCTGCTATATACAAAGCAACAGTTGGAGCTTCTACTCTATATGGCTCTTGTTGGTTTGCTAAATGCTTTCAAGGTTACTCGCTTCAAATTGATTTTACGTTAGCCAATTACAAAGCGACCTTTTTACACCACGTTGGTCCATGTGTACATATATTATATC
>JAZBGY010001661.1:0-18399 GCA_037414755.1 Lydus trimaculatus
TCACGATTTAAGAAAAAATGAGCTGATTTTGTCACGGAGACAGGCTGCCGGCGGTGGTGTTATGATTTGGGGAGCCATGACTAGCAAAGGAGTCGTAGATATTGTGTTTTTGGAAGGAAAACTAAATGCAGAAAAATATATAAATATTTTAAATAAACAAGTAATTGCAATACAAGATGTAATGCAAGGGATAAATTGGACTTTTCAGCAGGATAACTCACCAGTTCATACGGCTACACTCGTAAAGTCATGGTTTCAAACGCGTAATATTGAAGTTTTGGAGTGGCCAGCTGTTTCTCCGGATTTAAATATCATAGAAAACTTGTGGGGTTATCTTGCTAGGGAAGTATACGCTAATGGAAAGCAGTTCCAGAACAGGACTGAGTTGAAAAACGCCATCTTAACTTGTTGGAAGAAAATTCCCTTAAATTTAGTTACAAACCTCTATAAGTCAATGCCAGAAAGAATATTTAGCATCATATTAGAAAAGGGTGGTCATACTAAATATTAATCACATATTAAATATGTCGTTGATAATTTCTTTTCTTGCTAATTTTGTTCTTGAGGTTATCCTATTGTCGCACTTACAATACAGTTTTTTAATAGATCCCAAATAAAGTCGTTTGAAAAACAAAATTAATCTATTATTACGTTTTCCTTATTCAATATAAATTATTTTGCATAAGAGGGATTATTGTTTTTTTAAATTTTATTTCGAAAATGTATAAATCTAGGGTGAGGTTAACCAAGTGTCGCATACTGTACATCTTTGTCACTCTAACCATTGTTGGATTTCTGTTTTGTCCAGGTTATTTAATTCATCCACTTCATTCACCATATTACTAATTGCCTCCACAGAAACCTATTGCGGCATTTCAAATTCCTCAGCTTCAGATTCATTTAAAGTCATTATTTTTAAGAATGCTCGTTCAATGTATGTATCTTTGACGTGGTCCCAAGCATTTGCCAAATAATAAATAGCATCTTTTAGATTTAACGACTTCCAAAAACCTAACCGATCACAGTTATCCAACAAATTCATCATTAAATTTGTTCTGTAAAATCTTTTCATTCATTCGATGACACTCTGATCCATAGATTGCGCTATTGAGCTGACGTTTGGTGGGAAAAAATAAACAAAAATATTTCCATCATTTGATTTTAAAACATCTATCTCTGGGATGAGAGGGAGCATTGTCGAGAAGAAGTAGAGCTTTTGGTGGTAATTTGTTTTTCGCACAAAATGTACGAACTTCTGGCACAAAGACTTTGTGGAACCATTGTTTCAATATGTACTGATTCATCCAAGCGAAATGTTGGTGATAGTAATTAACTGGTAATGTCTTTTAATAAATTTTTAATTGGTCTAGGATTCCTGGATTTTCCTATTACTGTTAGTTTGATTTTATGCTTACCAGAAGCATTAGCACAACACAAAACTGTGATTCTATCCTTTTTGGTTTTCAATCCAGGCGCCACTTTTTCATCTTCAGCAGCTAATGTTCTTTTTGGTAACGCTTTCCAAGATAGTCCTGTTTCATCAGCATTATAAATTTGATCGTTACTTAAATTATGACGTTTTATTAAATTTTCTAGCTCATAACAAAATTCAACCAAAGCCTCTTCATCAGAAATTGATTTTTCTCGTTGCACAGACAGTTCTCTTATCTCATGACGTTTTTTGAAACGATGTAACCAACCACTCGATGCATTAAAATTGCCTTCAATTTTGAGTCTTTCACGAAAGATTGGTCCAGAAATAGGGAAGCCGTCAGATCTTTTTTGTAAGAACCATTTCACCATTGCACTATCAAGGTCTTTATATGTTGACTGTTTAAGTGTTCTACGGGTAGTCGTACTAGTAAAGCTATCTGAGTTTGAAACAAATTCTGGTAGTTTTTGTTTATTTTTAACAATGTCGCGAATTCTGGGTAATCCCACTTCGTTATCGTGTGCCAGATTTCCAACACTAACACCATCTTCCCTTTTCGGTATGATTTCAATCGAAGAATGTAAGCTAAAAACAATACATTCGGTTACTTTCGTGTAAATTCGTAATATGCACGGAAATTCGGAGTGCGGAAAATCGAAACAGAGCAACACCACGGATAACCCGCACGACGGTTGAACCGCACACGGTTAATCGGGATCGTACTGTATTTTGAATCTAGAAAATGAACGTTCTGCTGATGCGACGGTCATTGGTATTGTCAGTAAAATTCTTAAAGCAATGACTAGATTAGGGCACACTTGATCAAAGCCCTTTTCTACCATCTATTTTAGGATCAGAGTTGGAGAATTTATGTTGACAGAAGAAATTTCTGGGAAAGTTGTTGATTTCTTCATTTAAATGTAAATAATCTAACAATAAGTCGGTTTCTTTTGAGTTAGTATCTGTTAATTTTCTTCTAAATCTTTTCAATGGTTAAATAGTTCATCTGAATTTTAAGGATTAGATAAATGCTGGAAATTGTAGAGAAAACCAAATCCTTCACTCATATTTTTTGTTTGTTCATATATCCCTCTCCTAATGAATTGACAATTATATTCTTTCTTATTAATTATAGAATCATCCTTTGCTTCGTAGTCGATATTTCGTTTCTTGCTTTTAATAAGAATCATGTTTTCATCAGTTTCAAATTCTGTATTTGCAGTAACGAATGTGCTGTCTGTAAACTTGTCTGTTGATTTTGTAACAATTTGCTTACCGTATTAATTTTTTATTAATATTTGATACCAAAAGAACATCGAACAAATAAAATTAAACTGCTTAATTTTATTGGCTAGGCTTATTGCTTCCAACCTTACATTAGTATCTTTAAAATTATCATTTCCAATTTCTTCTAAGGAGTCGTAAATTCCTCCAAAATTAATATACTTGTAATCTTATAGCTTCAACAAGGCTATTCCATCGCGTATCACTCAATTGTTTTAAAGTTAAAGATTTCACGTTCCTTTCGATAATATTCCAGCTCCAGCGTTGTGTGGAAGAGAAGAAATAGTTATAAATTCTGAACTACTAAGAAAAAATTAACAATCTGGTTAGATGCTTTTGCTGTGTCCATTATCACTAAGTTTAATGAATGGGAGAAACATGGAACGGAAAATACTCTTGAATTTTTATCTAAAATCAACTTTTGCCCTTCTTATTGGATCCATTATCATAACTTTGACCACGAAGATTGCATAGCTTTAAATTTAGGTTTGACTACATTTGCCATCATTTTGAATTTTAGACCCTACATACAGAACTGTAGATTTACCTTTGTTTGCAAATTGGTTAGCTTTCTTTAAATCTTCTGATATAATTGGATCAAATTTGGACAGCATTTCAAGTAGTTTTAAAAAATTACCATTATTAGGTTGAAACAATTTTGACTGCTTCCCTCTAAATCAGTGGTTCCCAAATTTATTTGACCTACCGCCTCCATTTTTTAAAAAAAATCTTAGTGCTCCACTCCCTTCATTTGAAGTTCCGGCACTACCGCCTGAAATCTTAAGATTGAATTTAAAAGCCTGAAGACCGAGCTTTAAATATTTTTCAAAAGAGTCTGTCATACGTTTCTTTTCTTCCCTTTTTTCTATATTGCGACCCCGAAAGTCTTTTTGTTCTACTTGTTGACATTATCTATTATAAAATCAAAAACGTTGTATTTAAAATGCAAATAGGCATACACGTCTAGTCTTTGACTATTCATTATGTGTCGATGAATTGTATTGGTGATTCATGAAATCTTTCCTGGTGAGCTATTTATTTATCGATAGTCATTGTCTAAACGCTCACCTTTTAACAACAATAATTGTTTATAAATACATCTACAACGATATTAAGAAGCAAAAAACATAAGAAATAGTAGTTCTGTTGGAAAATAAATGATCATACTGTTTATACTGGAATAAAATTTGTCAAAATATAAAATAGTAATGTATTTAACAGGAAATTTGATTCACGTGTCGGCTACTTTCACATTCTTTACTATTATTTTTGAGCTTTTGTCGCCAAAATATCAAAGGAAGAATAAGTAATAAACGAAATTTGCGGTGGCGTGTAGCCTGCAGTGTAAACAGTACCCGCGAAGTTGCCGGTTAAATGTGTCCATGTGGAGATAATTGTAACTATGATGATGATGAGTACGTAAAAAATCCAATAATTACTTAATTAGAAATGAAATTATGAAATCTCCAAATACCGCAGTGAAGAAAAGATAATATTTTGCTATCAGTGAAACGGAAAATAATCATTAATTAGTTAAAAACAGATGCGCCAATTATATCTAATCGTTGATAAATTTAATACACCTATTTAGTAATTACTAGACAAGGACAGCTATCATAAAAACTTATAAATACAAAACGTTCAGTAACTATTTACATTTCATTGAAGTCTGCTATTCCTATGTAGAAACAACTATGGATCGTTGGAAGAACAAAGTAGCTATTGTTACCGGTGCTAGTGGTGGTATTGGTGCTGCAATAGCTGAAAGACTTGTTGAAAAAGGTCTACAGGTAGGCATTCCCTTTCAAATTACAGTCACGTTGGCTTTAATTAGCAATTAATACGTACAGGTGGTCGGATTAGCTCGTCGATTAGAACATATTGAAGAATTATCAAAACAATTAACTGAAAAACCTGGTAAACTGTACGCTTACAAAACTGATATGATCCAAGAAGATGATATTTTAAAAGCTTTCAAATGGGTTAAATGGTAATACAGAGAAATGGCGAAAAGTTTTTGATACAAATGTGATGGGTTTATGTATTTCCACGCGTGAAACTATCAAAATTATGCATAAAAACAACATAGATGGTCATATTGTTCATATTAACAGTGGAGCCGGACATAAAATTCCAAATCTTCCTAATTTTAATGTTTATCCAGCTTCTAAGCATGCTGTAACTACTTTCACTGAAACTTTACGGCAAGAGTTAGTTCGAAAAGGATCAAGAATTAAAATTTCGGTAAATTTACTGAAAAATTCCCGTACAGGTTTTATTAAACTGTTTTAAATTATTTTTAGAGTGTCAGTCCAGGATTAGTAAAAACAGAAATTTATAAAGCTAACAACTTCCAATTTGATGAAAATCTGAAGAAAAGTCTATCATCAGCTTTAGATGCTATGGATGTAGCTAATGGTGTATTGTACGTCTTGTCAACCCCACCACACGTACAAGTACGCGAATTAATATTAAATTCGCTTTCTATCTAATATTAAATTGTACAGAGAGAAATTGATGAAATGAAGAAAAGTTTGAGTAATATTTCTAATGAATTAACTCGGCAGAAACGTTGACATGATTTAACGAAGAAATTATTAAATGAGAAACTGTATGAAATTGGAAATTTCGAGAAGAAATTGAAAATGAGCGATCAAAATAGAAAAGAAATTTATAAAAATATAAAAACAACAATAAATTAAAAATGAGAATATAGTTAAGAAAGGATTAATGGAGGAATAACGTTTAAAGTAATTGTGATGTCCATTATTCTGTGATTAATAAATATTTACTGGACTAAGGGTGGCAAATCAGATTTTTTGGATTGTATTTGTCAATTTCTAGTCAACTAAGAAGATTTCGTAAGTAAACTACATAGGATGTAAGATGAGTCCGGAAAAGAACACTTCCCATCGATACACGTAACGCTCCAACATATGCTAAGGCCGACAAATGTTGTTTTCATCTACTGACAGTCCTCTTTCTCACCAAAGCAACATTTTTTTCTAACTCGATAGGGTAAGTGTCTTTGCTGCCGCCGCCCGGGCTAACAACTATCCAGGCCGATCGTTGTGTGTGTAGGGTCGTCAGTTCAGTTCAGATCAGTTTATGCCCAGTGATGTCACGTCTACCGATATTTCGGTAGATCTACCGTTTTTGGCTCTTGTCTACCGATACGAAATTTGACTCTACCAATTTTTTCATAAATTAATTGAATTGATAAAAGTTTTTTAATATTAGTAATTGTATTTGTTGTTAATAATTCAGTAAAATATGTATTTATGTAAATATATTTTGATCCATTTGTATTTCATTTAAAAAAGATTCCAAGAGAAATTCGGTAGACGTGGCATCACTGCTGAACTGAACTGATCTGGCAACCCTACACACTATCCGGAAATCCTTAAGGCCAGAACTGTTCAGTTTTTCCTTTTGGATTTTCCTGTGCATCCACTATTCGAACTCATTCTACCTATATACCGTACCATAAGAAGTTACACTTCATAATCTCAACATTAAACATCGCTCAAAATATTTTCCTGTCGCCATCTAACAACCATATGCGTCGTCACTTTGGATAGTTTTCACTTTAATCAATAGAGTCCGCTGCAATGCGATGAAAAATCAGATTTATGTGGCACAAGTGCTATTCGTATCAAAGTGCAGAGACATTCGTGATACTATCAGAAACATACCTACTTAAAAACGAATAGAATTCGAAGGAAAATTCAAAAAAATCTGTATCATGTGCTAAATTTAGGGGAGAGTAATTATCATCAATTTGTCTTATTGTTAGATCTAATTGTGAGGTGTTTTGTTTTTCAATAAAGTAATTTCTTAGCAATGTTTTTTGTGATCTTTCAAGATTTTTTATATCTAAGAGTCCTCTGCCTCCTTCATTTCGTGGTAGACTTATTCTTTCAATTGCTGCCTTGGGTGGTGGAATCTAGCATTGGTAAGTAATGTGCGTGTTTTTCTCTGGATGTTGTCTATGTCGGTGTCTGTCCAATTAACTACTCCAAAAGAGTAAGTAAGTACTGGAATCGCAAATGTATTTATTGCTTTGATAATTTTTTTGCCGCTTAATTTGGTCTTAGTTATGGCTTTAACTCTTTGGATCTACTTTTCTGTTAATTGGTTTTTGACAGTTTTTGTCTCAATTCTCCGAGCTTGTTGGATTCCCAGGTATTTATATATGTCTCCTTCCAACATACTTTGAACTGGTTGTTCATCTTGTGTTTTATAGTTCATTTTCGTTGTTCCACCTTGATTTATGTTAAATGTCTTAAATTTGTCTATACCAAAAGTCATGCCAACGTCAGTGCTAAACGATTCCCTATGTTGCAGTAGTTGTTTCAAATGTTCAGAGTTTCCATTGTAGAGTTTTATATCATCCATATACATAAGGTGCGTGATACTGACGGCAGAATTGATCTTATATCCCCTGTTTGTTCGGTTGAGGATGTTAGAAAGTGGGTTGAGTGTCAGACAGAACCAAAGTGCACTGAGAGAATCTCCCTGGAAGATGGCACGTTAAATGTTAATGTTTTGAGTTGTCAAGCCTTTATCATTCGTGTATAAATTAACTTTAGTTGTCCAACTAACCATTATTCTTCTTAAAAAGTTAAGCAGCGTGGCATGTATATGACATATTTGTAGAATTTCTATCAGCCAGCTGTGCGGGACAGAATCAAATGCTTTCTGGCAGTCAATGTATCTGTACATATATTTCGCTTTTTTTTTATATGCTTGGCTTATTTTTATTTGGTGTATTATCAATTGTTCTTTGCATCCTTGCGCATTTTTATGGCATCCTTTTTGTTCTTCTGGAGGAATGTTATTGTGTATACAATGTTGGTGTTTTAAGTCACTGATGCATGAGGTCATTATTTTATAGAAAGTAGGCAGGCATGTTGTTGGTCTGTAATTTACTGGGAACTTGGATTCTGAGTTCTTGGGTAGTAAATATGTTATGCCTTGTGTTAAGAACGGTGGTAATTCGTTTGGATTCATGATGAAGATGTTGATATAGTGAGTTATTTTATTATGGGTGGATGTGAACTTTTTATACCAGTAGTTGTGTATGTTGTCAACCCCGGGTGTTTTCCAGTTATGGGTGCTATTTATTATCCTGGATATTTTAGTCGGTGTTAGTGGTGTAAAGTCTTCGGGTTCGACTTCAGAATAATTGTGTTTTTCTGTTCTTATCCAGTGAGCTAGGTTGTTGTGCTTAGTGTAATTTGACCACATCTTAGTCCAGTATGTATCTATCTCTTCCACAGTTGGATATTCAGTGATCGAGCCAATTTTGTTCGTTTGAAGTGTACGATAGAAGGTTTCTTCTCGTTGGTAGAAAAGTTTGTTTTCATATTTTCGTCTATTGATTTCCTTGTACCGTTTAAGTCTCTTCGCTGTTGATATTAGCTTTTGCTTAGGTGTATCTAAAAATTCTTCAGGTTGTGTGTTCTTGGTGTCGTATTTAGTGTGTATTTTATAATTTTTGAAAATCTTTTGTACTCCTTTAACCAATTTTGTGGATCTATTTCCTTTGATGTATTGTGTTAGTTGGTTTATCATTCTTCTAAGGTTTTCTATTTTGGGGGACGGTCGTTGGTTTTTATATTTATGCCATCTTCTCTAATCTTTTTGCCATTTAGTAAACTGCAGACGAAAGCCGCACAGTATATGATCGTGTGGATATTGGAAAAGCTATTTGTTTTATGGATGAAATGACGTGGTATTTCATTAACGCCTGAAGCTATTTTTGCAAGTTTTGAAGAAGTGCATTGCTTAGAAATAGGTGGTCTGATTGTTGAATCAGTACCAGAATATTTGATTATAATTTCTGTTAATTGATCATAAAGGCCTTTATGATAGTCCATATTCCCAAGCGTCTGTTCTAGTTCGTCGTGATTTTCTTGTTGAGTTGTGTTAGGTTTATGGGTCAAAGGAGCTTGTGGATGTCTCTATTGCTGTTCTTCCTCTTGTTCTTGGTTGTAAGGCGTGCTCAGGCATTGTTCATTAGTTTGTTGTGCTATTACATTTTCTTTAATTTGTTGTATTCTTGCATTGGACAGTAAGCGGTTGCGTATTATAGCCCACAACTCAATTTTTCGTTTATTTTCTCGTTTTCTTTATGGGTTGTGATCATTCTAACATTTGGGTGTCCTCATATTTTTCTAACTTTATTGTGTAATTAATCTACGCTTTGAAACAATTCCATCATAATCGTGTTTAGTAAATACCCTATAATTAACTGTTGTAAGTTGTAATATTATAAACTCATGTATGATTTTACTTGTATGTTTCTATCTGTATATCACTTGCTGACGTATAAAAATAGCTGACAAATAAACAATATTGAAGGTTAAGTGCGTTGACTTTGAAGCATTTACCTACTTTTAACGATTTTTTTTTTAAATTCGGCCTTAAATTGAAGGATTTAAAAAATAAAAAAAATATCTTCGTATTTCGCATATCGAGAACATTCTATAGCACTAACCCAGCTAGCAGAATGACGTCCCTTGTGTCTTTGGACGTCATTTTGACGTGAAAATTTGGTGACAATCATCACCATTTCATCACTCGTCGCTTTTAGACCAATACGTAAAGTGAATAAAACGTCAGGGTTTTCACCTATTTACGACGTCTCGGGTAAATATTAAATTGTATTTTTTATGCAAATATTATGTTAAATCAAATTTCTTGGAGAAAGATCAAAATTCTAGGACGTGTCCTGGAAAAAGGGATTTTGTGAGATTTGGAAAATTAGTGAAGCAAAAGCGTTTACTCACTGATAATATGCGCAATTTGGATAAAAAAATTTTGAATTCTGTTACATACAAAATAAGTTTGTCTACATTTTGTAAATTTAGGCCATTTTGGGATACTTGGGTGAACCTCAAGGAACAAGACACTTGTAAATGTGTCGTTCACGCATATATAGAACTCATTGTCTCTAAATTATATGAAAATAAGGCACTGCTATATAACAGTGTGCCATGACTGCTAACAGCTATAACATCTGATATTTATTGTACCAAATGTTTATTCAGAGAATGTGTTACTTGCAACGATAAGACCGTAGAATATTACCTTCCACAACCAAACGAACCTGTTATTTATCAGCAATGGATGTATCAACGTTCAACATATGAAAAGAATGGTAAAATGAAAACAGTGTGTAAACCTATTAAGAAAGAAATCACTATTACTCTTAAACAACTAGTTTTCATATTAGAAGAGAGATTGAAATCATTTTACTGGAAATATTGCGCACAGATATCAAGCAATAACACAGTTAAAAAAGAGTTTGTAATATAATGACGTGCTGATTCATATTGATTTTAGCGAAAATTACTCTTGTAAATATGCAGAAGAAATTCAAGCAGTTCATTTTGGTGGTGGTAGGCAACAGGTAACGCTCCATACTGGTGTATTATATTTAAAAGACCTCACTAATACCCTCAAAGCTCAGTCTTTTTGTACCCTTTCTGCTAATAATCGACATGACTCAATGGCAGTGTAAGCTCATCTGAAACTAATACTCGATTGGCTTAAAAATCAGAGATCGAATATCCACACCGTACATCTTCTAAGCGACAGTCCAGTAAACCAGTACAAGAACAAATTTATGTTCCATGTTGTCTATCACCATTTAAGATATTTTTTTCCGGATATAACATATTTTTCGTGGAACTATTCAGAACCTGGTCATGGCAAAGGAGCTCCAAATGGTGTAGGTGGAACCTTAAAGAGGTCTGCCGGCCAAGCTGTGGCTGAGGGCCAAGACATAACAGATTTAAATGTGTTAAAGGATGTTCTGAGTTCAAAATGTCCTTCAATGATGCTCATTGAAGTAATTACAGCGGAAATATATATAATAGATAATTTAGTTGAAGAATCTGGTCATGTTTCTGCTCTTCGTGGTACTCAAAAAATAAGGCAGATCGTTTTGTTGGATGACATGCTCGAGTTTAGAACGCTTACATGTCGTGATTGCGTTAAAAAATGTCAGCATTTTCACATTACAAAGCTCCTAAGACTTTGAATACCAACATACCTGTAGGATCGAGGCGACGTAAACAAACAAATTTTAAGATAGCAGGTTGATTAAATTTGAAGTTTTTGATTTTTGTTTTTAAGTGTCAATAAAAATCATTCCCTCACTTTTGAATTTTATTTTGAACCCCCTCAGCCATTTTTAAACTCAAAAAAGTCGGGAACCATTACAATGTTTAGTCAATTAGAATATGTATTATCAAATTTACAAAAAAAAATCCCTAATAGTAAAAAAAATTCAATCAAATCGATAAAGCTCTTCTTATATGTTTTTTGAGAATCCGCCATTTACATTTGAATCAACTTAGAACAACCAAGTTCATCACTACCATCAACACAATCCTTCTCTAAATCGCAATGATAGCTTTTTGGGATGCACTGATTGTTCGATAGACAAGTGAATTGACCGTGGGCACAAATAGAACTAGGTGGATTCGCGGAACAATCTTCTTCATCTGAACCATCACCACAATCATTATCAAAATCACAACGCCATGTTTTCAAGATACATTTCGTGTTAGCACAACGGAATTCATTCGGTTCACAACCATTAGGACCTGTCAAAATGTAAAAAAGAACAAGAGAATTAATCTTCTGCCTTAGAAGAAAGTTAAGAGAGCGTACTGCATCGACTCTCATCTGGACCATCAAGACGAAATTCACCATCAGATGAAATTATATAGTTTTTAAATTAATGTTTAATAGAGCATAAAGATGGAGATAAAGATTATCATTTGTTTTATTTTTGAATTCGTTCAAAAAATAAACAAGAGAGAGAAATAAAGATTGATACTCACTTTCTTCGATTTCTTGAACATTAGGGTAGGTTTTCAAATTGAGACCTTCACTTGGACCAGCTGTATAAACAAAACAAATTAATTGAAAAATAGTAATTAAAAACTATAGTGAGACGATATTGTTAAGAATTCAGTGTTTATTTATAGTTGTGCTTAATTAATTGGGTTTTATGGTAAATTCCTCGATAGTGTTGTATATAGTTTGAAGTAAAATAATTTCAATTGATTACATTCCTGCATTAAACAGTTATTGTTTAAATTATTCAATATTAATTAAATTTAGATATAATCTATAGTTAACATTTTGTGTTTAGTTTCCATCATTCCAAAGTTAATAATAATTTTGAGGGTCAGTCGCATAGTTTTAATTACCTATATTAAAAAAAAAAAAAAAAAATGCGACCGACTTACGTCGATTTATTACAAACGGACAATCTAATTCATCACTACTATCCTTTGGACAATCCACTTTACCATCACCACGTAAAACTTGATTCATACAAGGACCATTCTCCCAACGAAACTGACCGAAAGGAGAACCACCCGACAACTCTATCAATTTTTTGCGTTAACATTATTATTATTATTATTATTGCCTTGTGTAAGGTCTCTTCTTCCAGTCCCTCACACACGAGCTGTAGTTCATTCCCCACTGTACCTCGGCCTACGAGGCCTTTTGTACACTCGTCAGCACTCCTAACTTGGGTTAATTGTCTTCCCCTAATAGTCCCGTCCTTTTGATAAAGTCCAGGATATCGTTTAAGGGAGTTCTTTTTATTTATTCGGGAGAGATGTATTCCCCTCCCAAATACCATGCTCTGAGATCCTTCAAGGCCTCGCAGTAGCATAAGATGTGAAGCGAAGTTTCATCTTCCTCTTCACAGGCCCTACATGTTGGGTCTTTTACAATCCCAATATTATTGAGATGTTTCCTCAGTGCACAGTGACCAGTATAGAGTCCTGTGATCTGCCTTAGTTGTCTCCTATTTAATTGTAGGAGTTCTTTAGATCTTCTACGGTTCGAAAAATCCAGAAATGTCTTTGACAAGACCATTCCTGGTGATTCCTCCCCGTAGAGTTGGTGTTTTCGTTCTAATTCTTCCCTTATAGCCTCTTTAGCATCCGCATAAGCGATCCCGCATGAGGGTCCAGGTCCAATTAGAGCTGTTTTGGCGGCCTCTTTCGCCAAAAGGTCCGCCTTTTCATTTCCTTCGAACCCTTTATGAGCTGGCACCCATTTCAAGATCACCTTGTTATGTTCAGCAAGCTCCTTCAGTATTTCGAAGCATTCCAGCACTAGTCTGGATTTTATTTCTACAGCCCTCAGTGACCTGAGCACTGCTTGGCTGTCTGTTTTGATGTGGATGCTTCTATTTCTATAGTTCCTCCACAACATGACCTGTGCACAGGTCATTATGGCTATTAATTCCACTTGGAATATGGAGCAATCGTTTCCCAGCGCAAGAGAAATTGCCTCATCATGCCTGGGCCCCACTATCCCTATTCCTGTGTTCACGGTCGTCTTGGAACCGTCTGTGTGCCAAACGCTTCCTCCTCGATCCGTGTTTTCTCCCTTGTCCATCAATCCTTCCCCTTCTAGTATTTCTACTTTGAAGTTCCTGTTGAATCGATAGACTGTGTTGATTCTGTCAGACGATATTCTTAGGGCAGGAATATTGTCTCTTTTCCGATGGATTTCGGTATGAGATCCTTTGAACACGGGCTCTCTCCCTAACCCATTAGTTTTCAAGCGATAAGAAGCAGCCGTTGCCTCTACCTCCACAACAAGGTGTAGGGGACTGAGTCCCAGCATTAATTCCATCGCTGCTGTTGGGGTGGTGGACATTGCCCCCGTTATACTTATGCAGGCCATTCTCTGTATCCTGCACAGCTTCTGCATATTCGCCTTGGTCGTAGCTCTATGCCACCATACCAGTACGGAGTATGTTAACATAGAAAGATAGTTTCCCAACGGGGCGTGTTTGAGAGCATACCTAGAGATAAATCTGTTTCGTCACACAAAAGATACAGCAAAAAGAATATAAGAAAAAACACACAAATACACAAGAAGAAAAATGTAACAACAAACAACCCCAATTCTTTTCCATGCTGCTTATGTTCGTGTATGTGTGCGCGTATATATATATTGTACAAAATACACCCTTCATTCTTGCTACTTAAACCACCCACCTAGACAGTACTATAATGTAAAAAGCTAGTTACCATGGGACAAGTCTACATGGATAACGATAGAAGAAAAGAAAAATGTATATGTAGTGAAAGAGTATAGAGAGACAGATATATGTTAGTAAACGAGAAAAGGCAATATGTAGTAGTATCCACCCTCCTTAGGGGATGACGAATGCCAGGCGACAAACTCAATTACAGTAAACCACCGTGTGTCCGTTACTGTTACTACAAAACCTTTGAACTGACTTTTTCTCTATATTCTACCCTTGATACGAAACAACTCACAACGCATCATCCCTAAAGCATCTCAGCCATATACTCTCGAAGATATTAACGTTGTGAATGATGGCATATTATTTCCTTGATAATAAAGGTTTTTTTATTAACTCATTCAAACCGCAGATGAGTTTGATCTCTTTGGAAATTTTATATCAAAGGTTGTTTGGAATTAAATCAGGTTATCTATAAGTTGTCACTGTTCAATTATTAATAATGCAATTTTTAACCTTCACCTTTTATTATTCAGATAGGATTAAGGTTTTTGTGGGAATTCCAACCATTGACTAAATTTAATTCAAAAATCAATCTAACTGGATCTGAAAGATGATAGTTAACACATAGAACTAATTTTGTGCGATACGGATATCAGTAAATTAGAAAGATTCGTGTCTGGACCACAAAGGAAACTGTAAAGAAATTGAAATATTACCACCACACTAACATAACGCTGTGGAATTGCAACGTTGTAATTGTCAATGATTGAAATGTTATTGCTGCTGTGTGAACAGTTAAACTGTAAACTTTCGTCGAAAAATTTCGAAAAGTTCCCCATTGACGATTAAAACAAATTACCCAAGAGTAAATTATAAATTTAGTCGTTAGTTCGGTCGTTTATTTTCAGTCAGTTTGTACAGATTTAATCGTTGCTCAGTACAACTGTGTATCAAGAAACACTTAACAACAATATTGCCAGCAACAACAACAGACAAACATAAATCTCAACATCGATTCACAAAAAGCTTAATTTCCGGTGAATCGTATACATTTCATCGTTGCAAAGCATAGAGAATTTGTATTGTTAACCAAACTAGGTGTAGGCAGAGTTCGATAACAATCTGAAATCTAGGTTCTGTAAAAGCTGTATGGACATTCCAATAGGAGGAGCAGGTTGGTATAGTGATGGTAGAGAAATGCTATCAAATTGCGGCTAGATTGTCGACAACATATAAGCCACTATTACTATCTGTTGCTTTTAGTATGGAACACCAAACAGTTTCAGTGATCTTGTCATCCTATCATTGTAAATCGACCGTTGACTGCACACACAACGGTTACGACTTCATATAAATCGTGACGTACAACGAATACACTAAATGATACACACAATGATAAGGAATCAAAAAATGTTGATGAGAATTGCCATGGATTAGCTTTCAAGTAGCGACTAGGCAAAAAAAGACAAACAAATTTGCTGAAATATCAAAAGTACACAGAGTGAAGCTTTTCTTTTACACTCCACCGTTTGGAGACGTACAAGATTTGTATTTTAATCGTCCAATTGAAGTGATTGATATAAGTTCATGAGACATTTGAAATTGTCAAATGATTGATTTTAAGTGACCGACATCAATTGAAAGTGGCACTTGTAATGTGCAAAGTTCTTGGCAAAACTATTAGCCGAAATTTGCATCATTACGATAAACAAGACGTTTCCGTGTTTAGTGTATTAATACGAGGAAATATTGTTGAAATAGAGTAAAACGGTGGTGGTATATAAAAATCCAACAAATTCAATGCTAGATAATTTCAGGCTATTAATAATCAACCGATTAATGTTGCAAAACTTATGTTCGGAGCAGCAAACCGGCCAACTTCCTTGTAGCTGTGATTTTTCTAATACTCCAGCATAAACACAATAATAAATTGTGACTCTAAAAACATAATATTTACTTTATAACTTCACAGTTAAAAAAAATCTTCCGGACAACATCCTCCAGTTTAGTGGAAGCCTTTCAGTCTACGGGAAATAAAATTATCCTAAAATATTTACCTGAATTTTCAGCAAAAGCTAGCAGTAGACTGGCAACAAGAACAACGCACTTCTTCATATTTGTTGAAATTAACAGTCTTTTTTTATTAATAACAATAATATTTGATTAAATAAGAGATGTACACATGTCGTTGTCGTTGTTGTTACTTTCTGTAGAAATAACAAATATGCTATTACGAACACGAAATGTTTATTTTGGTGTGTTTTACAAATCAAAAAATAATAAAAAATTAAGTAATATTATAATGCTGCTATAGTCAATTTTGAAAATTGGTTTACGTGTCCGAAAAGAATTCTAGAGTAATGCCGCACTTTTCGGGCTGAGAGGGGAAATCGCTCGTTTTCGTACCTGCCCTTGAGGCGGCTGCGGTTTGCATAATTGCCAATAGTATTCAACTTTCAGCCATGATTGTTTAGAATGACATTCAGCAGCGCCGAGAATAGATTTTAAATTTGTTTATAAATACGAAATTAAAACAATTTATTATCAATTGAAAGTATCATACAATAATTAATTAATTATCATCTATTATTGTATGATATTTTCAATTGATAATAAATTGTTTTAATTTCGTATTTATTTGTATGTAAATTTTTAAAATTTTATTGACGCCACTGATTGTTGTTTTAGCCCCGCCCATATTTAAGATTTCAATACTATTGGCAATTATCAAAAATTCGTCAGGGGAAGCGATATCCCCATCACAACACATTAGGATCAATGTGATCTCTAATAACAATCAGAATAGCGTGAAAAAACGTGGTTTAATTACAATTAATTAGATTGTGAAACAACATCATCTAATAGTTGGCTCTTTAAAATTATTCAATTTAGTTGTTAATACAATAGGGAAGGTAAAGGGACAAGTTGCAACCTTATTCAAATTGGAAGAGTCTATGTCGTGCGGTAGGTAGCATATGGGAAACAACTTTTCGTTTTATTCAATGAAATTAATAGATGAAGCAGTGGTCGATATTGCATTCGATTACAGCTGCAATGGAGAATCCTTGTTAATTTTTGAAAAATTCTTAGAATTTCCCAAAAAAAAGGGAAAATCGCTCAATCGTACTTTTCGTTTCCTACCTCTTGTAGTTATTATAACCGAATAAAATTTATGTGGATGACAGGAGGCGGTATTGTGATTTCCTGTTAATATCAATTTTTTCAAAATTTGCTGCCATTTTTCAGAAAATTGGAATAAAGTATCATAAAGTATGATTATTTTAGGAAAAACTGTTTAACATTTAGGCAACAATAATACATCTTGTCTTCTGTCTCAGTCTAAGTCAGTTTTATTGAGAGAAGACTTATCATACGAAACACCAATCATAATCGTCTATTGGACAATAGATTACCAGGATTGAACAAATGAATAATTATGATAGAACATGGCTAAGTATTTTAGTTTATTCTGAATGAACCACTGTAGTAGCCGAACAATGAGAACTTGTAGATATCAGGTTACCATGTGATAAACAATAAACAAAAAGAATATATTTTTATTGAAAACGAAATGTTTATTGAAATTCCAATACAACAAACAGATGTTTCTGTTGTTCACTTATATTTATTTAATTAGAAAAAGACTGTACAAGTAGGAAACGCGATATGTAGTCTGTTAAGTGACTTAAGGGTCCGCATCCGATCGCTCGGAAATCTGGTATTTTGTACACAAATTTTTTTTATGCAACACATAATACCTCATAAAAGGCGTGACAATTTTTGGCAGTGTTGCCACATTAGGTTTTTCTGATCGACGGCTTTTTACATTCAATACACCATTTACTTTGTTTGTTATATCGGTAGAGTCTATGAAATAGGTACATAAGGGTAAAACAAGCATTCACCAGTCTTATGTCTTTCACATATCTTTGAAGTGAGATCGAGAGAAACACCATCTGACCGCGTGTTTTATTTCCATCTCACTTCAACTTATTTGCAAGCCATAAGATTGGTTAATGCTTGTTTTTCAGTAATATACTTATTTCGAAGATCTTTGCGGTATATATATATTAATTATTACATAGTAATGAATATTTTAAACTTTAGAAAACCACGGAATCAGATACACATTTAGCAATAAGAAAATACATTTGAAAATAATTTGTTTCGTGTTTTACAATTTTTAATATACCTAACATTTGAATGATTGTTGACAATATTATTTACATCAATTCTAAAGTTCTCAAAACTAGGTGAGATGTAAAACAATGAAATTGCACGGTTCATCAAATATGCGGTTGATTTCCCTGATTTGTGTAAAAAAAATCACAATCAACCGTTGTTCCTTATCTAAGAAAATATTATCCCTTGCTCGAATGTCCAATCAAAACAAAATTATAACGTGTTTTTCAGTATTTTCTTACAAAAAAGAACGTTTTTTTTTTATTTACACCCCCTATGCAATAAACAGGATATTGTCTGCAAGATTTCTGAAAGAATTCATGGAAAACATTAGTGACGATATTGCAATACGTACAACAAAGCACAACATATGAGATAAATATAATGCTAAAAAGAAACAGTAGCAACAATGTGATGGTTTGTGTAATTAATTGTGGGGAGGGGAGTGGGGGGTTGTTAC
>JAZBGY010001662.1:0-18398 GCA_037414755.1 Lydus trimaculatus
TTCAATACAATGCAGATCTGGCTTGGCGCCAAATAACAAAAGCCTCTATTTAAAAACAAAAAAAACTTCCTATAGATTACATTTGAGGAAGAAAAACAACTTGTAGTGATATAAAGTGAATAATCAACAACTAAAAACCGGTAAAATCCGTTTCTTATCTTAGTATTGGAACTTTTTGTAATATTTATCTAGAATTCTTGTAGAATTTCTCTAATATCATACAAAAAAAAAACATTATAGAATCACAGATATGGTCATTATTACATAAAGGAAATGAGTCTAATTGACTGTTTCTTTTTTATTGTTATTAGGTGAAGCTAGTTCTTCTTTATATTGTTCTGAATTTGTTTGTGATAGGTGTTAACCTTGACAAATTAAAAAAATATACCTTTTGTGTATAACTTAAGACGATGTTGGACTGAAGTGATTGCACCAAGTACCGATAATCTATTAACACGTGATTTAATATTAGAGGCAGTACCAAATTCATCAGCCAACATTTTACTAACTCTTGATATTTGATCTTTCGGTGGTATAATTAACGAGATCATACTTGTGCCATTCCTTAAATCAAAAAAACAACGGATAATTAGAAAAAAGTCTGCAACATATGTTTCAAAAAAATATGCAAATTCCTTCATGCTATTGTCATAATTTTGGTTAAAAAAAAGGAGCGTTACCACCACGTTGTCACTTACCCTCTAGCCAATTCAAGACTTTTAATTAATTTCTTGATTTTCCATATTTCCACATTACGATCGGCTGACGTCTCTTCACCGGACATTTTTTCGTACAAAATTTGTTATTAATTAACTAAATCCCAATTAGAAAAAAAATTTTGACGCGGACTTATCACACACACGTACAACCTGTCGTCTTGCTTCCTTTTTCTCTTTTTCTTTTTTTTTCGCAACAGCCCAAATTGTCCCGTCGTCGTAATGCAAAATGGCGCACACAACCCGCACCCAATACCAACCTTAACACGTTTTACTGGTTATAACCAGTATTTACCACTAAATACTAAATTCATGTGAATTTCACCGAAAATAACCAAATCTGATTCGATATTTAATTCAAACAATATTAATAATTGATGAAATTACCGATTTTTATTGGTGAATTCGGTACGAATTTATCAAAATTTCCAAATTTCACACGAAAATTTTCCAATTACAATTAAAAAAAATTCAGGGATTTTCATCAATAACGATTGGTTAAACTGATGATTTGACAATTGTAACGCATGCGTATACATGTAATTAAACATGTGGTTTTGACAATTTACGAGATGAATTTGTTTAAATTAATTAAATATTCAACAATTACAATCTTTACAACCGGGTAATTTGTTTGTTAATTACAACAATCAATTAACGATAAAACAATTTACAGATCTGGTTGGATTTTATATCGAATCAAACAAACACAAAATGGGGATAAATCGACAATTTTAACAATAAACGATTCAATTGAAATTAAAAAGAATTTCGTCAATAATAACACAAATAATGATTTTATTATCAATTTAGATTTAGATGAGAATCAAATAAATCGTAAATATTCGTTATTATGGTGTAATCTTTTCAATACATTACGTTTCAATTTGATGAAACGTTTGATTATCATGTCGAAACATGAGAATCGTTTTATACGTTTAAAATCGATACGACAATTATCAAAAATTCATTCATTAAACGATTCGTATTTCTCAATGTTATCAATGATGTTATATCCATCAACGGCAATCGGTTTAGCACGTTTAGATGATACTGATCCACGTCTATTCTTTACCCCAAACATCAATTATGGACAATTACCAGATGTTGTTGTTAACAATTTAATAAAAGAATTATTGGTGTCATTGTATCAACGTTCAACACATCCATGTTTAGAGTATTTTATATTGAAAGTTTTTAAAAAATTCCATGTAAAGTGTGTTTAACACTTCGTTTTAAAACAATTACAAACGTTTTTTTATTGATTTTCTATTATAGGATGTTGGTAATTTAATTGATTATGATAATGCACCTATAGAATTAGCGAAATTTATCAGAGAAAAAAAACAAACTGATTTAATACCAATTTGTTTAGAATCTCTATTACATCATGTTAGTTTGAATGATAATTATTCAAATGATTTAATTAATTTAAATGGTTTAACATTATTAATGGAAATCTATCATAAATATAAAGATAATTTAGATATTGTTGCAATAATTTCACGTATTCTATCATATGTTTCTTTACATCAACAATCATTAAATGAACTCTATACAATTGGTATAATTTCATCATCTATTAGGTGTACAAATAGGTTCTAAAGCGTTTTATTTCGAGTATCTTGCAAATTAAGTCATTAAACTAGGCTTAAGTCTCTTCATCCTAAAGTAGGTTTATACGTAAATAGAAAAACAGACAAGAGGTAAAAACGGTTGGACAATTATCGAAATATGGGGCTAAGAATTCGCAGTCCAATCTGTGGGACAATTGTTAGACCTTGAATGGGGTATTTTACTACATGTGGGATGGTGGAGGACTACCAGATCTATATTTTAACGCGTTGGTACGTGAGTAGTGAAATCGTCTCCTACAAACCTGATGTTGAGAATATTTTTAACCAACACTGGTGTTAACACCACGAAAAAGCACAAGGAGAACTGGTTCGAAACAACTAATTCGATTCGTTGTGGGAACATAAGTTACAGATTGAACTGTGAATGTTCACCTTTAGAACAAAAATCTTTTGCTTATGAGGCTTGTACAGGTTGCCAAAATGCCAGTACATGAAATGGTGACACATTACCAGCATCTCGAAAATCGCCTTCTCATTCAGAGTCCGACAGGAGTAGAAAACGGGTGCCTGGTGGAAACTTGCGCTTCCTAGCTGGAGGTCTGGTGAAGTGTTTCCGCCACGAAGAATGCAATGTAGCCAGAATTCATTGAATGGAACGACGTTGTCTTCCAATGAGTCTCTCTGCGATAGGATGCATTGGCGAATTTGTGGATTTGATTGGTGATCAGTGTGCTGTATAAAAGATGGACCGAATGAGAGTTTTAGGATACGTGGGTTGCCACCCTTTTAGCCGCCCACCAAAATACCACAGCAGTAAGGGACGGTTTCTAACTTTCCTCAGCGAAGCATCGATGTCAGCCCTGGGGGTGCCGTATTGATGAAATACGACACTCAGCTAGACAGCTTTGTTCAAGAGTTGAATCTGTGTTCTTTAAAATTGCAACTACAGATCGCGGGTATCCAGCTTTAATGACTTGGGAGCATCCTTTTGCACTTTTTGTAGTAATGCCTCGATGAAGCTTGAAGACTGATGTATGATGAATTTGATCAAACACACAGAAAGAACGTGCTGAACAGCTGAACAACATATTCACTCAAAAGAATAATGACCATCGTATTATGAAGTGTATGAACCTAATTATACAGGAAACAACACAGTAAGTCTTTCCTGTTAAACACCGTGACTGGTGACACAAAGCGTATTAATTTCGGTAATCCCAAACGAAAAGTAGATGCCAAAGCGCAGTGTTTACCTTCAAGAAGGTCATGCTGTGTATCTGAGGGAACATAAAGGATACACTGAGTTATGAATTCTTGCCAACGATTTAAAACGTTCATTGCGTGAAATTGCTTCGCAAGGGTGCCCGCAGAAATTTTTCCAAGGGGGGGCAATGAAATTAGAATATATGTATTTGTTTATAATAAGATTGCAAAAATGCTTATAGATGAAACAAAAATTTATCTTACAATCAGGCAAATCCCGGGGGGCACATTCCCCCTATGCCCCCCCCCCCTGTGGGCGCTCTTGTTGCTTCGTGACATCACGTTGTTACATTGGTCAAATGAATTTTGTTGACATTTTATTGAGAAGTTCTCAAATGCCCGGTGTATAGGTCTGATATTGCTCCGTCCGACTATCAGTTGTTCCGATCGATACAAAATGCTTTAACTGAAATACAATTTGCAACATAAGTGTCAAAATGATGATTGATGACTTAATTGTATCAAAATAAGGCTTTGAAATTTATTTGTGCATCTAATATCGTTTGATTTGTTCAGTTTAAACTTTATCTTTCTTTGTAGGGTGGATAAAAGTGTTAGCTGAATGGAGAAAACACAATGATATACGTATATCAATACCGGCATCTAAAACATTAACAAATCTAGATATTGATGATGAACCTATTTATCAACAACGTTTATATCCGTTATTTCCATCAATACGTACAATACAACAACCTGATATTGATATAATTTTCATTCATGGTTTATTAGGTGGTGTTTTCTATACATGGCGACAAAATGATAAAAAACGTAAAATACTAAAACCATACAATCAACAAATCAAATTTTCCAAAACAAAACCAATACCAATTGATCCTGATATACAAAATATAGTTGACGATTTTAATTATCTTAATAATGATGATGATTTATTAAATGATTATGAAATAATTCTTGATGATTTACCTATAAATTTAGATTTATTACAATCATTTGATAATTTCGTATTATCAAATGATAAAATTAATGAAATTGATGATTTTTACACGTATTGTTGGCCATTAGATTGGTTAAGTAAAGATGTTGAAAATTTACGTATAATTGGTGTTAACTATGAAACGAATTTATCAATGTGGGCACCGATTTGTCCATTTAAAAATTATAAAACATTAGATTTACGTTGTAATGAATTGATTCAACAATTAAAGAATGCTGGTATAGGTAGAAGACCGATAGTATGGGTGACGCATTCTATGGGTGGTTTAATGGTGAAAAATCTATTGTGCAAAGGTTTTACTCGTTTTTCTCTATAAAAATTCCAATTATGTATATTTTTGATAAATTACAGCTGTTGATAGTCATGATGATGATATTAAGAATTTATCATTAAATACAAAAGGAATTATATTCTACAGTACACCACATATTGGTTCAAGTGCTGCTGAATTAAGTCAAGTTAGTTCTTACGTTTTGTGGCCGTCTATAGAAGTGCAAGAATTACGTAAAAGTATGATCTTTAGTTGTTGTTTCTAATTATTATTAATTCGTTTTTTTTTTACATACTTTAAGATTCGGCAAAATTATTAGAAATTCATGAAAAATTCGTAACTGTTGCAAAAAGTTTCAATTTTAAAATTATTAGTTTTATTGAAACACAACCAACAATTGTTTCAGCAATGAAATTCAAATTTGTTATTGTTGAACCATTAACAGGTAATCCAGGTATTGGTGAATATTATGAGATACAACAAGATCATCTTGGTATATGTAAACCAACTAGTAGATATTCATTTTTATATCAGAAAGTTTTAAAATTGATTAAGGAAATATTAGCTGATCTCAATAAAGATGTTTGATTATATTTGTTGTTTTTTTACTTGAAAATTAAAGACTGCCCCGTGGGGATTTTACCAACATTTTAGACTCGAATATGGCCTGCATAGTCCGAAGAAGGAATTCAGAGATCTTGTCCGGCTGGGAAACCGTCTCGTCGTACCAACCCTGTAAATACCTTCTTCTTACAATTAGACTCACAGCTATAAGAGATGTATTTCCGTCGAAGTCGATTGTTGTGGATTAGCCAACAGCCCTGGACTGCAACATTTCAATAATGGTTTACAAAACAATTTAATCTTTTAGCTTCAGATTTCCCAAACCGACATCTTCCATTAATTGCAGTTCACAAGGCTGCCAGAATTGGGAATGATATCGTCTTCTCTAACGAATCGCGATTATGTTTGTGAATAAAAATGCCCTCCTGTATTTATTCCAGAGAGTCTTAATGCCCATCAGTACATCAAAAGTGATCTTGAATCTTGGTGCCCTTTATACAAACGTTATACCAAATGGCTTTTTCCAGCATTTGCAAGATCACCGACAGCTAACATCATAAGAAGGCATGTAGAGCATCTAGAGCCAATATTACTCTGCACGATCAAAATCATACACCCACTAAACCAGTGTCCGCGGCAGAGATTTCCATTAGCTCTTCCCAAGATTTAGCACTGTAGTTCAAGGAAAATGTATAGTGCTATAGAGCACGATCGAATTACGTCAAAAGGCTGTTAAAGTAGATTAGATACGCGAAGGGGGACATAAACAGTTGACACTTGGGGTATAATAAAAGATTTGGGCGCACAAAGTACTTAAATGGTGATTTGAATTATACAGAAGCACACCTAAAAGGCACAGTTGTTGTCCTAATGGCTATTTGATTACTCTAGGCATCCAAGTTGTTTCAAATGTTTGAGTACCCTTTCATGCTCCTAAACTACTCTGACAGCTTTTTGATGTGCATAAGGCAATAAACATACGCATTGTGATACTACATCGAATTGAAGCTCTTGAAATTCGCTGTTCAATTATAGGAAACATTTTAATACAGAGAGAAACAGAAGCAAACCCCCCGGGAAAATAACATTTGATATGGAAAATATTGGTAATCATTTTGCCATGTCAGTCCGTCACTCCCAAAGGGCTTGCAAAACCTACAATTTGACATCTCCAACATTGATAACCTTAAAAACTGAATAAGTTACAGGCCTGGAGAGTTTTAGGTGGCGGACCTTGTATATGTATGTATATTGTATTCTACTCAGTTTCATAAAGGCAAAAAGATTTTTTGTAAATACTTAAGTAAAGGAGAAAAGACTCAAGAAAATTTATAAAATTTGTCGATTTAGCTCTTTCGAATTTGTATTTAGCGTTTTTAACGAATCAAAGTAATAAATCAGTAGATTTACCGAAAAATCAACAATCTGGCACCAACGGATGACACTTCATAACATTGCATGACATGACATAACCTTATTGTTGCAACACCAGTTTTTGCAAATTGCAAAACTATGCAAAAACAAAACAAAGGAAGCTCCAACTCGTTTTTATCATATTGTAGCATTTAAACACATTTTGTTAAGCTATCCAGCATTTATTTCATGAAAATAGCATCAATGAACGTTTTACTGCAACTATGCAAACTCTCTCCTATTATAGCTAATATCATTTTTTTTGCAACAAAGTGATAGCATTGATTAAATTACAATTTCCGTAAAATTACGGACACGGTCACATGAGACTATATACTATTGCTTGATGGGTACAAGGTCGAATAACTTTCTCAAATCCAAAACAAGTCAATATTTGTTTTCTTGTTAGTAAATCGAAAATTTATTCCATTTTTCGATATATTATCAGTTTTGTAAAAGTTGGTAATGTTGATAGTCGGTAGATAACAACCAGAAAATGTTACGTTTTACAAGATTATGGACAAATAAAATACGATCTATATCAACTTATCCAAATAATCTACAACAACAAAAGGTTGAACGAAATTTATTTATTATTAAAATTGTTTATTTTTCTAATTGTTTTGTCATCGCAGCAGGTGATTGAGCCACTTACAGATACATTTGGACGACAACACACATATCTAAGGATATCATTAACAGAACGATGCAATTTAAGATGTAATTATCCAATTTTGTTGCAAATAATTTACCTAATTAATTAATTAATTAATTAGGTCAGTATTGTATGCCAGAAGAGGGTGTGAAATTAACAAAAAAAACCAATTTATTAACAACAGAAGAAATTATCTATCTATCAAGATTATTCGCTAATGAAGGCATTAGGAAGATACGTTTAACAGGTGGTGAACCAACTATAAGAAAAGACTTACCTCTAATTATCGGTAATTATTTGAAAATTAACACTAATTATGCCTGATTAATCAAATATTGTAGAGAATTTAAAGAATATTCAAGGTGTTGAAACTGTTGCTATAACAACAAATGGCTTAGTATTAACAAAACAATTACTAACATTACAACGGTGTGGTTTAGATATAATTAATATTAGTTTAGATACATTGAAAAAAGATAAATACGAATTGATAACAAGACGTAAGGGATGGGAGAGAGTTATGATGGGTATTGATTTAGCATTACAATTAGGCTATCAACCAGTTAAAATAAATTGTGTTATAATGAAACATTTCAATGATGATGAAATCATTGATTTTGTACAATTCACAAAAGAACGTAATGTTGATGTACGTTTCATTGAATATATGCCATTTACGGGTAATAAATGGGAATTTGATAAAATGATCACTTATCGTGATATGATCGATAAAATTAAACAAAAATATCCAGATTTTACAGCTTTACAAAATCAACCAAACGATACATCAAAGGTATTCTTAGTTCTTATTAAAACACAAATTAATTATGTTTAATTGGTGAAATAAGGCATGGAAAGTGCCTGGTTTTGTAGGCCAAATTGGTTTCATAACATCAATGACTGAACATTTCTGCCATACATGCAACCGTCTCCGTATTACAGCCGATGGTAATTTAAAAGTTTGTTTATTTGGTAATAAAGAAGTATCATTACGTGATGCTATCCGTAACGGTTGTAATAAAGACGATTTAATTGCATTAATCAGTGCTGCAGTTAAACGAAAGAAAAAACAACATGCAGGTATATCTAATAATTGTAGAATTATTGCATGATTATTGCACTAATAGTAAAAGCGCCATCTATCATTAATCATCGATACTAAATCGAAAGCTCGCTTGTACCAAGTTCATTTAATTTTCTTTATTTTGTAAAAACAACCAGAAAACTTGTTGCAGGCATGCTGAATTTATCTCAAATGGAGAACCGTCCAATGATACTAATCGGTGGTTAGTTGGTTATTGCTTTAATAGACAGTTAAGTTTGTTATTTGTTGATTTAAACAATATTAAGAATTGTTTTGATTGATTTCCAGATAAATTTGCAATAAATCCAAAAATTTTCCAATTAATTCCACCACTATTATCACCAAAACTAACAACAATTCGTTATTTTTCAACAAATACCAACAACAACAATGAATTAAGTCATATATCTGAAGATGGTAAAGCTAAAATGGTTGATGTATCAGATAAACATGATACATTACGTACAGCAATTGCACAAGCTACAGTTAAGATTACACCGAAAATTGCTGATTTAATTAAAAATAATTTAATGAAAAAAGGTGATGTTTTAAGTGTTGCACAATTAGCTGGTATAATTGGTGCAAAAAAAACATCAGAAATTATACCATTATGTCATAATATACCATTAACAAATATTAATATAATTGTTGAATTACAATATGAAACAAAAGAGATAAAAATCTCATCGAAAATTATAACAATTGGTAAGACAGGTGTTGAAATGGAAGCATTAACAGCATGTTGTATAAGTGCATTAACAATTTACGATATGTGTAAATCAGTTAGTCATGATATTAAAATAACGAATGTTGTTTTGGTTGAGAAAACTGGTGGTAAATCAACTTATAATGGTAAAACAACAGAGGAAATTAATTTAAGACAAATGGATCATTCACCATTATTACATCCGGGATATGTTGCAGTAGGACCACTTTAAATATTATTTACAATTTTAATATTATTTTATTAAAAATATCAATTAAATACTATTGATTTTATTTCTTTTGATGTGACCTAATAAATAAATTATCCTCCGGCATCAGAATTCTGCAATTTTTTTACAAAAAATATAAAACTTATTTAATTTTTGATTAAATCAACTTACACATTAGCATTTGTAGCCATTCCAGGTATTGTAATTGGTGTTAATTTCGCTTCTTCTGGTACTTTAACAGTTAACGTTGATCTAGGTCCAGTTTTCCATGTATTACTCTCTTCATCAACGACAGATGCTTCTATTATCAACAAATATTGACCACCTTTCGGGAATGCTAATAGAAATTGTGCTGTAAAGAAATCTTTATGTGGTGTTACTGATTGTGTTAGAACAGAACAAGGTTCCAAATTCTGTAAAATATAATTCTTCGATTAGTTGTTTTTATTAATAATTTTAGATAAAAATTCACCTTATTTTCAATATCTTTATTTTTATTATTATTTTGTAATTGTGATGTAACTGTAATTATAACTTCTTCAATACGTCGATATAATCCAGGTTTCATACCATGTTGTATAACACCTTCAACTTTAACAGCTAATTGTGAATTTGCTTGTACACTAATAAATTCACCCATTACACGTGGTTGTGGTGATATTGCTAATTTTACACTTGTTGATTGTAATATTTGAAAGAAATATCTTGGTATTGATAATGATGCATTTGATAAGACTTCAACGATTTTACGTAATAATTCAACATGCTGAAATTAATAAATTAATTAGCATTTTCAATGATAATGATAGAACAGCAACAACAAGAGAAGAATGTACAGGGTAGTGCAAAACTAAGAACATTAAAATGCAGATAACTCTGTTGAGATAACCAGTACCTCAAAACTGGTAAAAAAAAATGTAATAAGGTACAAAAAATGAGACGAGCCAACCACTGAAAACGGACATTACATAAGGCTAGAAACGAAATAACCGAAAATCTTAGGATGTTATCTCCCCGTGGAAGTTAAAACTCATCCATGAATTTCCTCTTCCCATAGATCATCTGCCTTCAATTTCCCCCTATATTAACAGCAAACCCTTATATTTTGATCCTTTCACAATATGTCCGAAGTTCTTCAGTTTCCTATTTTGTACGACTTCGTTTGCATTTCCTATCATTTGTAACACTTGGATGTGTCTTCTTCCTCCATTCATATGTCTTGCGTTTTCCCGGACCACTTTTTACCTAATGTTTTACACAAATCACGTCTTCTCATTGTCCTTAAGAGCCATTCATTTCTCCATAGGTCGGGTCCTACTTTCAATTAAGGCTCAGACTTGCTCTGATCATGTTTGCTCTCTTAAATTAACATTTCTGATTCCGAATTTCAGATTTATTCTCAACATTGGACGTTCTATGGCTTTTTGCATGACTAGTAGGTGATGTATGCTGTTTGTTGCCAGTGTAACTGTTTTTTATAAGCCATATGTTGTTATCTGCATTATAAATGTCTTGTGCACTTTACACTTCAAGTCTGCAGCCCAACTTTTTTTTTTTTGATTTCTGTGAAATTTCTGTCAACATCTGTTGAAGCTCATTTATATTTTTTGACTTTTGTTTCCCATTTTAATTTCTTAAAGATGTTCTCTAGAGCTAAGATAAACAACTTAGGGGATGCTTCACTCTGTCGGACTCATCTTTTCAAATCTGGTGTTGTCATCTGTATTTACATAAAAGGTTGCCTTTCCGTATATTATGTGCTCAATATAGTTGGAATATCTGAATACTCCCTTTGCCGCAGTCATTGCCTCGATTATCGCCCACATCTCTACAGAATTGAACACCTTCTAACAGTCTATAAACGCAAAGTGAATTGGGACGTTATTTTCCGTATATTTTTCTATCAAAACGGATAGACCGTAGACGATTTACGGTACTGTAACCTGCTAGAAATTCAGTTTTGCCCAACTAGATGATGTAGCAATTTTTGACAGAATTTTAGTTTCCTTCCCGTTTCCAAATATTTGTTTAAGGGAACTTCAAGTGCCTTTATTAACTCTTAATCACCGACTCTTAACGTCTCAGTTGTCTGATCTCGTCCTCTCTTATCTCTAGTATATCTTCTGAACCTACGTGTTGTATTATACAAGTATGGTGCTTCCAGGTTGTAACATTACAGAATTTGAAATTTCCTGTTTAGTTGTTACTTTGCAAATATTTAAAATATTCTAAATAGCTTTCAAAAAACTCTATTTCTTGGAGTTATTTTTCTTAATAGTCCAAGCATCTACTCAGTGATGTAGGAATAGGGGTAGATAGGGTAGCACTGCTAGCCGGCGTCTCTCTAACGAATAAACAAAAGAACCTAGCTAAATGATTTTTTTTTTGTTGGCAAATTGTTAACTCAATACTGTTACATGACGCTACCCACCGTAGCTACGCTACTGCATCTATCACGTAGACCTAACACTGTACCATACGTGTTCTTGATTTTAGGCTTGAAGTTTAGTTAGTCAGAGGCGATTTCATTTATATAACAGAGTGTAAGAAATGCTAGAAGGAAAGCAACAAGAAAAGAACAAATGGAGCGGAATAATAGAAATATTAAAACGGTACAAACCTGGACATTAAAAAATGTAAGAAGTACGGTAGAAAAAAAGAGAGATCAGAGAGATAACACACATAGGGAAAAACATGACAAATGGGACTTTTAACAGCCAAAACTGACAAAATTGCACAATAAAGTGTGTAGTAATCACAACTTCCAATTGTACATGTGCTAAGTACATCGAAAACAAGTGATTATGGAGAAAAGGGGGCAATCAAACAGAAGGGACATTGTTGTGACAAAAAAAATGTACAGCAATTCTCACATCTAATCACGATAGAAAAAAGCAATTACTTTATGTGTTATAGTAGCCATTGATGGATCCTCATTCATAACTCTAGCAATTTTCAATGCATTACAACAAGCCTTCACCATTTGTTGTGATTCTAAACGGACATTTTGTGAACCAAATTCGATAGGATCATCTTTTAACATTGCACCATTTACACAAATACTTTCAACACTTTGTTCAACAAGTACACACATTTGTTGTAAACTATAGAAAAAACAAAAACATTATATTAAAATAAATAAATAAATAATTGAAATTTTTACATTTGCATATTTTCAAGTGTTGCAGGATCAGCATCAAAAGCTGTTTGATATAATTTCCAATATAGATCACTACAATTTTTGAATTCTTTAACACATTTCCTTAATTGATTTGTTATATAACCGTGTCGTTGATATTCATCTCTTGTATTTTGTACAATTGTTGCAGCTATAGCTGGTGGTGGTACAATACATAATATATTACATGTATAGATTAATTGTAATAAGCATTGTAAAAATTCGGTACGTATACGCATATATTCAGCTTGAAATTGTAGATTATATGATGGTGTACTAGCTGCCTGAAAATTTATTTAATAATTAAATAAAAATAAACAATAAATACAAAATTATCACTTTTAATGCAGCAATTGATTTATTATAATGTATGATAGCTTTATCTAATCGATTAATTAAATTATCATCTTTTATAATTAATTGAGATTCAGCTTCGGCTAATTCTTTCAAACAAACTAACCAAAAATGATAATGTTCAGAACTGACTTGTTCTGTTAAATTATTAAAAATTTTATATGCAATTTTATGATGTCCATAACGTATTGCTGAACGTCCAATACAATAATTCGACCATAAATTATTATTATCAATAATTTTATCAATTACATCATCAATTATTTGATTCCATTCATAATTTGACATTGTTTGAAATATTAATGTACATAACATTATTTTTAATTGTTGTTGTTGTTCTGTTGATTGTTCAATTTCATTTAAATTTTTTAATAAATTTAATATTGTATTTAATAATGGTAATAATGTATCCGGTTTTAAACTACCAATAGCGCCTAATGTTTCACAAATAATTATCGTACTATCACCTTAAAACATAATTAATTAACAATAATTTTTTGGTTGTAAAAACACAAATAAGTCAAAACCTACTATAAATGTCGTCTAAACGTGTTCCTAATAATTCAACAAAAGTTTCACAATGCTCCTTTTTTGATTCACATAAACGTACAGCACATTTTAATGCTAATTTCAATTGTCGTGGATGTTTTTCATTTGAAAATGTTAATAGAAGAATTAATGTTTCTAATGATGCGATCACATCATCTGCACCATCTGTTTCTAATTTCTCTTTATAACTAAAATTGGATTTATTTAAATATTGATTGTTAGAATTAAATAGGGTTACCATATTTGGTTTATAAGGTAGGAACAGTGGCGATCTTAGATCACAGAACAAGTCAGTCAGCTGACTTTTTAAGCAATTTTTTTTTTAAATATATTTGCTACTTGTCATCTCTGTGCGAGGCACTATTGGTATAGCCAATAGTAGGGAGGATATGTAAGGAAATTGTTTCCCTTATTTACTGTACTGGATATAGTAGACAAACAAATTGAAATCGGGCTTCTACTATTTCTACTACTCGAGGGAATAACAGTCTGTTTTATCCGCGCTGGCTGCCCATTCGCTGTAGGAGCCAAGGTACATGGTTGCCATCGCTATGTACCAGTAAAACTGTTCTAAGCGTCTCTGATTCCAGGTTCTCTGGTCAAAGGAGCGCGAAGTTCAGTACGGAGGGTGGTAGAGTTCTCGGCCTGTCACCCATCTAGGGGTGGGGGAAACCTCACTAATACGGGTACAACTGAGGGGGGGTAACCCTCTGAAGTTGGAACTAGGGGACAGTAGTTACCATCGCTGCTATCCCATAAAACTGTGTATACAACCTCCGATCCCAGTCTACTGAGGAAAGGAACGTTGTGCTCAGTAATGATGATGGTAGCGGTGTCTCGTGAAAGCCCACGACCTGTCACTCTTCTAGGGGTAAGGGGAGCCTTGCCAATAAGAGGATCAAGGTGTTGGGGAAGCACGCCGGGATAGGCTCCCGGGACCCCTTCATTTTGGGAGAGGAAGGGTATATGGTTACTGTCGCTATATACTCCTAAAACTGTTCGATTCTCCTCCGATTCCAGGTTCTCTGGTCAAAGGTACGAGACGTTCAGAAATGATGATAGTAGTGGTGTCTCGTGAGAGCCCACGACCTGTCACCCTTCTAGGGGCAAAGGGAGCTTCACCATTAAGGGTACCACGGGGGAGTGGAAGCCCACCAGACTGGCTACTGGTGCCACTCCGAGGTGTAGGACTTGTGGGGGCTGGGTCCGCTGGCCCTGGGGGGGGGAGTGAGGCGTTCACTCACCTTGGTCCCGCCGGTGATTCCAGCGCGTCTCCTAGGAGGGAATTTCTTCCGAAGAGGCGCATTGCTGAGTTTCATTGGTCCCCAAGGCGAGGGGAACATCTTCGTCCAATAGGAGCATAGTGACTGGTCTTTGGAGTCCCACTGCATTAGAGCGTATTCGATAGTCAGGCTGGGTGGGAGACGGCATTCCGAGCGGTGTAAGGGAGAAAAAAAGAAGTAATGGCCAATTAATGTTTTGGAAATGACACTTTCGATAAAGCAACTGTTTTATTATCTGTGTGGACTATTGTACAATACTGCTGGAACTAGATATCAGCCAAATTGAAAATATCTAAGCATCCATAGTTAGTGTAACGGCTTGACCATCCTCATTTTCAAAAAACAAAAAAGTGGGCGTCGAACATTCAAATCTTTCTGTTATGCAATAGCTCGTCAACCGTCACCCTCGGATTTTCCCCATTCCAGATTCGGCAATTGTAGCCAATATAGCAAGTGGTCTACTGGCTGCAATTCTTATATTAACTGCAGCCATAATGAAGAATCGCAATGTCAGAACTAACAATCAGTTTGATAACTTTTGAAATATTGCATCCTTATTAAAACACTCTTGAAGGAAGATTTCCACATTTGATAAGAAAACATATACAGGTAAAAGGAAGTATTTGGTAACCCTACGTTAAGTTTAAAAAACTCACCAATAGCATAAAATCTGTGTAAGTATTTGTATCGATTGTACAGCAACTTGTGGTAATGGTGAATAACAATTTTTATTACACAATTCCCTTAATTTCGAATTGTTTTTATGATAATCATGACACATTCTTGGTGATTCTGCTAATACCTGAATTACATCTACCAACATTCAAAAAATTAATCCAAATTTAAAAAAAACAAACAAGCAAAAAACAATCTTACTTAACGCTAAAATTAAGACTTTCGGTTGATTTGAATTTAATGTAAAATCGATAATATTATCAATAGCACCAGGTGGCCATAAATGTGCACCAGGTTTAGCTAATTTATATAAAAATTCTAAACATTTCGATTTAACCTCCCATCGTAGATCATTTCGTAGATATTTCAACAACAAAGTCACCTAAAACATGTCGAATTTAATATTTGTTTCTTTTTTTAAATAACAATAAATATGAAGTGAATACTTGACTAGGCACATCAACTAGTGTAGCTGCAGCTAATTGTGTTAAAGTGTTCAATGTTACCAAAACAAAATCTTTTGCCGGATAACTTGGTAATAAATCAATACATAAAGTACGCACCATTGCTGCTGTACTTGTATCATGATGCATGTATTGTAAAATCGGTATTAATTGTAATTTCATATTAGCTGGTGTTGATTGTCCTTGTATCATATCGGACACTTTATTGCACATACTAACAGCAAATGTTCTAAAAATTATTGTTTTTAATTTGTTGGAATTTGTAAAAATTATTGTAATTTTTTACTTGGATTGTGCAGCAAATTGTATAGCAGCATAAATAGCAGCTTCAACTTCAACATTATCATGTGAATCTAAACTACTCCTTATACTATGATGGATTTGTTGTCGTTCTGGTATAATTGTAGCAACAGCACCAAATGTCCGTAATGTAACAGCACGTGCAATCGGATCATTACTGTGTATAACACTGAAAATACGTCGAACGAATTCATCAACACTTGAGATTTTATCTAAATGTTTCTCGCTTTGTTGACACACACGTAATATGCATAATCGTAGGAAATTATTGCTAAAAAACCAAATTAATAAATTATCAATTAAATATTGGTGGTGGTGGATTGTTAAGAGTTTACCCCACACGAAAGACATCGGCTAATTTTAAAAATGATGCATTTATTAATATTGGAAATGGGTATTTTTCGAATAATTTAGGAAAACGTACAATTGCCTCACATTGTTCACCAACTTTACCTGAACGAAGACCTGTAAAACAATTTGATGTTTATATAGAAAAATTGACGAAGTTAACCTCAAAATTCGGTTACCTTTATCTAATTCGGTTAAGGCTGAATTTGCATCTTGTTCAGGTTCACCAAGACCATTCTCGTTAAAGGAATTCACACGAACGTTCAACATTTTGCGATTTATTTCAGAAATTTAGGGTTTTATTAAAGAGAAAAATAGTAACAATAATAGTTCCATCTGTTACGATAAACGAACTACTTCTAGTTGTGAAGGAACTACCAGAGATTATATCTAGATCTACTACCAATGGAACTACTTATAGAAGTTTACGCGCCATCTAGCGAGTAGTCCGATTAAACGTATATTTAATTGCGGTAAATTTGAATGAAACGATAAATTGTAGTTTTGAAACGTTTATTTAACGCTCAAAATCACCGACAAAAATTGACTATTGGCTTAAATACTAAACATATTCAAACAGTAGAGTCCAATTTATTTGAGAAAAATAATTCAACAAGGTGTTTGCTCTTTTCACAATTTTCAAATCAATTATTTACAAAAAATCATTTTGTTCAAAGCTTCCATCTTTTTCGATAACATTTGGAGATTTACCTTACAAACTATCTAACGGATATAATTTGAAATGTAGTCTTTATTTTATTCTACACCTTTCAATGCTATTTTCACAGATATAAATCTTTTTATATTTCATTTTCACCACGCTCAGTTAGATGAGAAAGCATCACAGCTTTTTTTTTTAATATTTCAAAGATAGTGCACCGTTCGAGCTTAATGAACACTTAAAGCACACTTAACGCTTAACGTTGAGCTACAGTTATGACGTTTATTTAAAAAATAAACTGTTTACATTTTTTTATTAGCTTATAAATATAAACAAATCGATCGAGCAATAAAGTACAAAGTCTCCATTTATTTAATTTAACTTTCTCCTAAAATCAAATTGTAATTATTGATTTATTTATGGCTGCGCTCTTTTTCCAATTGAATTTAGATAACAAGTAAGTCTCTCTCTATGAAATACAGTTCGTATCAAGTTGGACCTACATTGCTAAGTTTTTGAATATAATCTTTACAATTGTTCTTTGAGGAAACGCGAATTGCAATATAGTCATTATTGTCTTTAATTGATTGCCTAATTATTGGGTATTTAGGGGTTCACAATGTAGACCACTGAATGTGTATAGCTTTAGAGACGCATGGGAGAGATTTTCCAATGTGTAGGTCTAAAGGTTACAAACAGTATCAATTATTTTATTAAAAAATAAACAATAATCATATTATAAAATAATAATAAGTCATTTCCATCTACAGTAATTTTTAAAATTGACATTATTTATTGTAGGCATTTTGAGTATTTGTATTTCATAGCTCTCATTTTTTATCCGTATGGATCAATGCAGATATGTCAAGACTTTGGTAATCAGGATTATTCCGATTATTCTATTAGGAAAATACTTTGCGAAGATTTTGTGTTTGACGATATTGAAGATCTTTCTAATTGGGAATACAATACGTATATAGGGATTATAAATTGGAATTTAACTGCGATACTACCACATATGTTCCAATCATGGAAACGATTTACAGCATTTAGGGCCGATCTTTCCACCTCCCGTTAAAGTAGCCTGTATAGTTGCCGTCAGGAAATAGTGAAATTTGACTTATAAGCCAAATTATTTTATGATAGGGAT